>BLSH010257947.1:208175-222573 GCA_018402905.1 Glandirana rugosa | reverse complement strand
AGTAACTACCCCCCCCATTATTTGTCCTGTTTACTGTTATCATTGAAAGTGAAAGTAAAAGAAAATCCCAGATTTTGTGTTGACATCAGTACACTAATAGAGGGGAAATCTTCTAATTGGGACCCCAGTTCTGGTGACCATGGTGACACAATGGGATTCCTTCACTTTGAATGGATTTACTCTCACTTCCTGCTTTGACTATGGGACAAGGAAGGGAAACTCTCCCCAATGGGACACAGATGGCAAAAAAACTGAGATGGGTTAATACCTTTCCTTACTCTATCCAAAATGAAAAAAAGTTTCCTTTAGTTACACTTTAAAGGAGAAGTCTACTAGTGTACTCACTGTAAACATATGCTGCCTCAGTAGTAACTGTAGCAAGAATTGCTCCCACCAACAAGTTCATCATTTCAGGCATCAATGATACAAAAAATTGAATAAAAAGGATAAGATCCTTGTACATGCCACCATTGGATGAAAGTACTAAAATAATACCAATAGTCCATAATGTACAAGAACTGTGCAAGGTTCTTTGTAATGATTCTTATGGCCAAAGGCCAGAACTGGGTTGGTTTGTTATCAGCACTCCTCACGCCAGTAAGAGTAAGTAAGTAACAGTTCTAACAGTGTGAGAACACTTTGTTAAAGCAACTGAAGACCCCTTTAAGTTCTCAAACCTCAGGCTATGGGGAATTGAAATAGATACCAACTCTGACAACGAATCTGCTCGTGAGTGATCAACACGAGATAGTAATCTTACAGCATCGTCAGTGAAATAACATTTGAAAATACTACGGACAGCAGCAGGACTAAACCTTAAACAGACTACCAAGAATCTACTGATACCGAGATCTTGCACAACAAAACTGATGTTTATTAGTTCATGGACTGTGTAACTGGTGACCCTAAATCACTATCTACTTCAGTAGATTCTACAGTTTCTCACAAAGGACCCGTTGCAGTTTCCGGCTAGTCCTGTCATTAGCAAAACTATATATGACAATTGCAAAACAGTATTGTCCCTTCACTTAGAGAAGAGTTCTGATGAAAGCTTCAATCCAACCATAGATTCATCCATCATTATCCCAGCTGATACAGCTGATATCTCAGCATTCTACCAGAAACCCTGCTAACAGTGAAAGGACTAAACAGCTAATCACAGTTGTCTACGCCAGTCATTGTGCAAGAATCTTTTTCTTCTCAAGTTTGTATCAAAATCAGTCGTAGGAAGGATGGACGTGCCAAGAAGTTCCTTCAACCAACTAGACAGACTAACCTACTAACAGACCTACCTACTACTACCACCTATAAGAGACCTTGTAAACCTTGATGCTTCAGAGTTTCAGCAGTGTCAAGTTTAGGACACTGAAGTCTAGGGATTAGCTAAATGTTCCTGGATTTGATTCAGGGATGTTTGCAGAACATGAATAAAATTTGGGTGCCTAATCCAAACCCAACTGAAGTTAATTGGAGTCAAATGTAGAAAAACAGTAATGGCCATTTACTAAGCTAAGCTTTACTAAGAAAAAAAATGCAATTTAAGTTTCCAGCAAATGACAGTTTGGTCGCTTTACTTATGTTTGTAAACAAATGGCAGGGGATTTCCTTCATCAAACCCCTATCCCAGACAGGCGTCTGGTATAAATGGCAATGCTGGACCCCTGGTGTGGGATGCAAAAAAAAAAGGAAAAAAGCGTCGCTCCCCACCGAAAGAAAAACAAATCCATCAATATCAAACCCTAATTCAAGCATACAGCAAGGGTGGCTAGGAAATAGGGGGAGGGACCTGTGCCCCCACCTCCTGAACCATACCAGGTCACATGCCTTCAACATGTTGATGAGGACAAGGGTCTCTTCCCCATAATCCTGGCCATCTAGGTGGTTATGAGGGTCTGTGGGCAGGGGGCTTATTTAAGTCTGGATAGGGAGATTAGATTCTCCATTTAACCATAAGGGAGTGCCCAGATACCACCCCCCCCAAATGTGAATGATTAGGGGTATATAGTATCCTCATTCACATAAAAAAGTGATGCTTAGGAAAGTCATTGGAGCTGATTTACTAAAAGTGCAAAATCTGGTGCAGCTTTGCATAGAAACCAATCAGCTTCCAAGTTTTTTCTTTGTCATAGCATAATTGAACAAGCTGAAGTTAGAAGCTGATGGTTGGCTGCCATGTGCAGCTGCACCAGATTATGCACTCTCCACTTTTAGTAAATCAACCCCATTGTCTTCTTACATTTCAAATACTGTAAGAAAATCCTCTGTACATAACAGTGAAAAAACATACTTGTATAGTTTTTTGACAAGTTCTTTAAAAAAAAGCCCTACTATGTAAATCCATCATCAGTCCTGTCGTCCAGGGATTCAGTTTACATCAGTAATGATGAATGTTGCCTAAAAAACAAATCCAATGTACTTTGAAGTAACACTGTGTGATTCAACTTCTGTCTTATTGAAAACTTAAGCTGCCTGTGGATTCTGCCAAGTCAGCAAGTGGCCCTACTGTGCCCACATACTGGGTTTAAAGGGGTATGTCATTGCATATATTAGCATTTTGGTATCCTTCATGTGGAATTGTCCATCTTGCTCCTGACTTAGGAGCTTTGAGACCAAAACCAGCCTTATAAAGCTGCTAAAGACATTGTCATGACATGATATTTCCACTCTACAAAAAAGATTTTATTGGTGAAAGTGCAAGACTTGCAGGAAATACACCTGCAAAAAGAAGCTCTCACAAATGTTTCTGTCTGCAACCAACCACATTAGCCAGCAGACACAAAATAAACTTCTCACTGCCTCTTATTATTTGCTGCAGAGTGAGGGCTCTTCATCTTCTTATACCCTGCATAGACCATGCAGATCTACACCCCATTGTATCCCCAATTAAGAAAATATCCACATCCATCAAAAGCCCTATCCTCTTACTACCCTCCAGGCAGCTGTGTGGCACATCTGGCCATATCCACATCCATGGTTAGAGATTTTAATATATATTTTTATTGCTCTGCTTTGCCATTCCAAGATTCACTTAGTCCAGAAATAGAACATCCAGAGCATTCATGGTATGTTCAGGGGCGTAACGATAGGGGTTGCAGGGGTTGCGATTGCAACCGGGCCCCATTCTCCAGGGGGCCCATGTGCCTCCCTTGTACATCTGAATAGGAGGGATGGTGGAGATGGCATTTAGAGGAACCAAGATGGCAGAAAGGGGGCCTGCTGCAGGACCATAGTAAAGGGACCCGCAATGGGAGTAAAGGGCCTCAGGATCAGCTGGAAGAGGGAAGGGCCGTGGGCCAGGGGGGCCCTTCATAATTTCTTGCACCGGGGCCCTAAAGGTTCTAGTTACGCCTCTGGGTATGTTGCTATTCTTTCTTGTATCAAAACTAGCATGGATGCGAAAAACAAAACCGTCCAGGCAAAGAGCACAATCTTTGTAGCATTTGGATTGAAGCTCCTTGAAGAAAGCATGCAGTTTCCATGTGAAATGGTCATTGACTTAATTGCTTTAATTGTTTTTAACCTTTGCTGATTTGTGAAACAATAAAGAAGAGTGACATGCCATGATTAAACCAAGCTATTTATTTGTTAGTAGCACCAAGACCCTCTGTTGTGGTTTCACAGAGGAATATATTGCAAGATCTCTAAGGCCGATCTCTGCTATATGCATAGGTCTTCACACCCTTCAGAGAGAATAATGGAGAGAGCTACACATCTATTTGAATTGTATTGCTGGGACTTATCTTTCCAAGACCCTAACCATAAATATAGGTCTCCCTAAATTCCTTGACTCACTCAAGCAGGGGCTAAATAAATGGCTCACTGGGAGGAAGGAGGCATGCCTGCTATTTACTGTAGATCCTCATCAATCTTATAGTAGGGTAAAATATATATTAATAGATAGGCGTCTACTACCTTTTCTTAGCAGGGCTGATGTCACATTAAGGCCCCATTCACACTTGAATGACGCTACTGTAGCACACTTTTCTGTACATTTTTGGAGTGCCGCCATTCACTTGAATGGGCCCCCCTCTGCTTGAAAACATGCTAAAGAATCTCATTTACCAAATTTTGGACATGTGCCAAATTAAATTTGGGTTGCATATTTTTCCATGGTTTTTGCATGTTTTGCACTTTTTTGTGTTTTGTCAAAACACGCAACTGCTTCCTGTGTTTGGGGGTGCAATTAAGAAATAATGGCAACGCATGTGCATGGTACATTTTAGCATGTTTTTCTGCACTTGCAGAAATTTGGACAGAAACGTTCATTTCTGCATGTGTTTCTGCTACATCCACAGGAACAGGGACTAAGCAGTTGTTTTCATAGCTATTTTGACTTAACACTGGATATCTCAAACCTAATAATTTTGGGTGCACATAACAATAAAAGAGAGATATGGCACATGGCTTACTCCCCTAACAGTTTTATGGGTTATTTTACATGTGCCTTTTCTACCTAAACAAATGTTTTAAGGGAAGTCAGTGGAACGTCATATTGCTCATTGTCTTTATCGTGATAGTGCTGTTAATTTAATGAGATGATGTTCTGGCGCCTTGTAATTTAACACCTTAGATCTCCCTTTTTCCTCCTATTTTCTTTTTTGAAAAGCAGCTAAATGAAGCTTATTGATACCGACAGCTACAAAATATAAACGAGGATGAGAAATAAAAATTCTTACCCCAGCATTCCAGGAAAAATAAACATTATACAAGCACACCTATGATTTCAAATAAAATCACAGAAATTAGGCTTGAATTTAAAACTAGTTTATCCCACATTAGAAAGGGCAGTGATTAAAAAGCCAACTATATTATGAAAAAATAAAACAGTTTATTTATTAGTTAGAGCACTTAAGTGTGATCTCCAGTTAAAACACTAAAGCCACTTTCTTTTCCCACCCCGCCCTCTTAAGCTAGTTGATAAATTTTTATAACAAGGCTAAAAAGGAGGACACGTTTCTTGTGAAAGATATTAATTAATGGTAAATAAAATCAAGACTGCAAAACCAATTTTCTTTTCCATACAAACAATTGTACCCTATTTGCAATTTAATGACAAAGTTTAGGAATAATATCCAACCAATTCACCTGGTCCCCAGCTGAATTTGAAAAAAAATACACTCATTATCCATACAGATATCACCTTCTCCATTTTGTGGTTGACATATGCGTGTAGCAACTCGAGTTTACATCTGTTTTGATTAAATGGCAGAGTAACTTACAGTCACTGGGACTAGGCAGTTTTGTTAGAGATCTTAATATTATGTAGAGGGTATTTTTCAATATTATTGTCAAGTACAATTATCTCAAGCAGGACAATCATTTCAAGCAGCATCTGACTGCTTCTTCAGGGTATGGGGCCTCTGTAGATACCATTCATTCTTGCTGGACCTGCAAGGCTGTACACCAGTTTTGGTCTCTTTAATATATTTATTATTGCAAAGATCCTAGGGTTGAGCATTTTGCTTTTGTTCAATGTGACCTGAACAAGCAAGCATCATAACAGATTGCCACATTTGATTTGCAGTACCGCTAGATGTCTACTATTTTCAAACTTGGAGCCTTTCATTCACAATAGAAGTATTTCAGTAATGGGACGCTTAGCAAAGTGACAGAGCATCTTTAACCACTTCAGCCCCGGAAGGATTACCCAGTTTAGGACCAGAGCACTTTTTGCGATTCGGCACTGTACTGTACTCAAACAAAATGGACGTCCTTTTTTTGCCACAAATAGAACTTTCTTTTGGTGGAGTTTGATCACCTCTGCGTCACTTCTGATCACCGCTATAAACAAAAAAAAAGGGTAAATTTTGAAAAAAAACCAATATTTTTTACTTATATATACTTCCTCATGTTTGTGGTAAAAAAAAAATTACAATCGGCGTATATTGATTGGTTTGCGCAAATGTTGCTGTGTTTACACACCATGAGAATTCATTTATGGCGTTTTTACATTTTTTTTTGTTTTTACTAGTAATGGCGATCTGCAATTTTTATTTTGACTGTAATATTGCAGCGGACAAGTCGGACATTTTTGACACTTTTTTGGGACCATTAACAATTATACAGTGATCAGATCTAAAAATAGCCACTGATTACTGTATAAATGTCATTGGCAGTGAAAGGGTTAACCTTCAGGGGGCAATCTAAGGGTTAACTGTGTTTCCAAGGCGTGTTCTAACTGTAGGGGGGGGGCTGGCAGGGGCATGAGAGATCTAACTGATCCCGAATACAGGGATCAGTAGATCTCTGTCATGCTGCCTGTCAGAACGGGGAACCACCGTGTTTACATTGACGGTTCCCTGTTCCTCCCGTGTAGTAAGCGATCGTGGGTCGCCGGCGGACATCGAGTCCGCCCGACCCGCGAACACACTGAGGGAGTGTGTGGCAGGCACGAGAGTGCACCCCCTAGCCGCACCTGTGCAAATCGTCGTTTATAGTTGCCGATTTGGGTTACGCTGCCACTCTGCAGCAGTATATCTATGCAACACAGTCCAGAAGTGGTTAAAGCCCCCCCCACCACCGCCAATTTATACTCTCCTTCCCTGCATCAACATATAGGCTCTGACAACAACTGACACTGAACTTATAGTATATGGATAGAACAGCAGAAGAATGTAGAACTGGTGGAAGGTGGGTAAATCAGGGGTCAGGGGGTAGGCTTTAATGAGACTATTACTTTGTGCTGAATTAGATAAAGGACAAAGTATTTTTATGCATAATGCTTCTTACAGCTACAGTATGGAAAAAAATGATAACATTTTGGGGTCATGGATAAAATGTTCTTTTCTAAACTAACTAGTGCCTTAAATATATTACCATTTTTTTTTCTAGCATAACCCAAGCATTGAGGTTTCATACCTTATAAACTATATGATGGCTTATCGACTCCATTTCCATTTTATTTCCTTTTCTTAAGAACGATAAGGCCCATTTTATGCATGAGGTATAAAGCTGTCATTACTATGGGTCCGTAGCAAGTCTTGCTCGTTCATGGTTCATGGACCAAATTAATGTGAGAATTTGCCATCGTAAACATAATGCACTGCCTGGCCTTTGAATTTAGATCACGTGGATTAAAGGATGCAAAAAGGGGCATTTGGATAAGCCAGTCATTTCACTATAAAAAGATGGGTTTCCAGCGACAATCTTGACAATGTGCTTTAGCTGTGATAGGAAAAGCATAGGGCGTGCTGCTGGTAAAGTGTATAGAGGGAAATTAGTGTAGGTAGTGTGGGCACTGGCAGGTCTGTTAAAGTGGATGTAAAGCCCTACTGAATGTAGGTAGCAAAATTCCATGTATCTTGATAGAATTTGGGGGTGGGGATGGGGGAGAGAAGAGAGAGTTTTTTTCTGTACCTTTTTTCATCCTATGTTACATCTCAAGGCTAATGTTGTCCTTCAGCCTCTTTATAAACTCTCCTTGTCCACATACACTACAGTGATAACAAGTTGCATATGTTTTATCACAGGGCATATTTCCCAATTGTTGCAGACTTCAAATGTTTTCGTTCAAATCCCTTTTCTTAAAAGTGGACCTTCCATGGAAATGGAAGGTGCACTCAACTGAAAGCCCCACCCCCAAAATCAAATTGCCCGTAAAGGAGATTTAAAAATGAAAAAAAAGCTTCAGGAAGGTGTGAGTGATATCACCATGCTTCACCGCTGCCTCCTAGGATAGCTGGGTGCTTGGAATCCATTGAGAGTATGTAAGTGGTAATTCTAATTGGACTTTTTAGGAAATGCATACTTTAAACCACTCTTGCAGGCAATAGGGATGAGGGACTTTAAGTGTGGCAGCCACACAAAATCTAGTTGGGTCCCACAAAGCCTCCTTGCCGATCAATATTGTGTGTTTAGCTTTGTGTGTGTGCTTCTGTCGTGTGCTGATCTCAGCTTGTTCCTTACCTGTTCTGCCTGTGACCCCGACCTTGGCGGGCCTCCTGTCTGTTTCTGTCTGCTCGTAGCCCTGACCCTTGACTTTCCCACTGACCTTCTCTTGCTATCCTGCACTGCTGCTTTCTCTCCATTTGCCTGTAGCCAGCCGTGAACATGAACTGGGGGACCCCGGGGGGTGCGACCTGGATCCAGTTGCAGCCAAGTCCATCCTCACCACCAGAGGCTCTGGTGAACACCCGCTGGCTCTTAGACTCTGCGCCCTGGGGAAACCTGTCTCAGAGTTCCAGCAGTCCCGCTTCCCTGCACCATCCTGAGCTCTAGTCGCAACAGCCAGCTAAGGGTTCACAACCTTAGCGGTGCGCTTCACAACCTTAGCGGTGCACTTCACACTTTAGTTGTGCGATTCGCACCCCAGCGGTGTGCATCTGTCACCTGACCCCAGGCAACCTGACAATTTGATTGGCAATGGACCCAGCTGATGTGCCGCTACCCGCAGATGATTCGCTGCAGGGCATAGTCTGCAGACTTGAGACCCAGAAATCTAATCAGACCCAGGTGATGCCATTCCTTCAGGATTTGTCTTGTCCGCTTTGAACAACTTCGGGCCTCATTTAGGACCTCCGGTGCAACAATCTCAGCCGCCATCGGCAGCTGCACTTATTCCGGTCACAGCCGCAGCCACAAATTCGTTGCATTTACCAGCTCCGTCCCGGTACTCTGGGGACTCATAAGCCTGCAGGGGGTTCCTTAGCCAGTGTACCATTCATTTTGAGCTCCAGCCCCAAAACTTCCTGTCCGATCGGGCAAAGGTAGCCTATATTATATCTCTCCTGTCTGGCGAGGCGTTAACCTGGGCAGCTCCCGTCTGGGAGAATAATGATCCAGTGGTTTCTAACCTGTCTAGCTTCTTGAAATTCTTTCGGAATATCTTCGAGGAACCAGGTCGTGTCTCCTCAGTGGCCAGTACCCTTTTACGTCTCTGTCAAGAGTCCGCTTCTGTAGGACAATATGCTCTTCATTTTTGTACACTGTCTGCTGAGCTGAGCTGGAATAATGAGGCCTTCGTTACAACCTTTTTACATGGCCTTTCTGACAGAGTAAAGGATGAAATAGCGGGAAGAACCATCCCCGCTGATCTGGATCTCCTTGTGTAACCAGATCGACATCCGTTTTCAGGAGAGGTCCCTAGAAAAAAGACGCTAGCACTTCCCGACCCTTAGGCAGTCTGAGCTCCCCTCTCTTCGTCTTGAGAAGCATCCCCTGCCAGCTGAGGAACCCATGCAGCTGGGCCAGACCAGGCTATCTTCTGAGGAACATGCTAGGTGCAGAACTCTGGGTCTGTGCCTCTATTGTGGGGCCAAAGGTCACTTTCGTGACACTTTGTTCACTTCACCTGGGAAAACGCTCCGGTCCAATACATCTGTAAGGTAGAGTATTGGACCCAGAATTATCACTTTCACCTCCTCGTCTTTTTGTTTCTGTGTCACTCCATGTTGGTGCTTCCTCTCATCTGGTCATGGCCTACCTGGATTCTGGGCTGCTAGCAATTTCATGCACTGGGGAACTGCATCTTCTATGGGACTTAACCTTTCTCCCCCCACCATGCCAGTGATGGTATAGGCGATTGATGGCACTGTTCTCCAAGGGGGTCCTATCCGCTTCCAGACCCTCCCAGTTAAGTGTGGATGTCCTTCTTCATCTTGCCTAAGGCCGCAACCCCCATCATATTGGGCCTTCCTTGGTTACGGCTCCATTCTCCCCACGTGGACTGGACTTCTGGGCAAATCTTGGCTTGGGGTCCCTCTTGTTCCACGTCTTGCCTACTCAAGGTTGCCCTGAAAGTGGAACTTCCTGTTGCCACCACCTCAGTATTTCCTGTTCTTCCCACTGCGTGTAGCAATTTCTGGGATGTGCCCTGCAACAGTAGGGTTGATACACTCTCTAGGTCATTTGGCACTCTGGAGGAGCAGTCCACCTGTGAACCTGAGCCTATCTGTCCGAAAAACTCTAGAAAAACTCTAAAACAAGGGATAGGGTGGGCAAAAAAAGGGGGGGGTATGCCTGTATATAAAAAATGACATACAAATCAATGTGAGAGATGACATTACTAGTGGATCTGGGGAAGAAGTTGAAGCCTTATGGGTAGAGCTGCAAAGGGAAGAAGTTATACTAGGAATATGCTATAGGCCCCCTAATCAGAGGGAGGAGGGGGAGGCAGACCTCCTATCCCAATTTGGAATAGCGGCTAGGAAGGGAAGTGTCATTATAATGGGGGATTTTAATTATCCAGATATTGACTGGGAGGAAGGTACTGCACATTCAACTTAGGCTCGCCATTTCCTAAATGTCCTGCAGGACAATTTCATGGGTCAAATGGTAAATGCACCAACAAGTGAAAAAGCATTATTAGACCTTTTGATTAGTAACAACACAGACCTGATTACAGATGTGGAAGTAAGGGGCAATCTAGGAAATAGTGATCACAGGACAATTCGTTTCAGTATAAATTACACAAATAAGAAACATAAGGGGAATACAAAGACACTGAATTTTAAGAGAGCCAACTTCCATAAACTACGCTCCTTGCTGGAAGATGTTAGCTGGGACAAAGTTCTAGGAACAATGAACGAGGAGGAAAAATGGGAGTGCTTCAAGAACATACTAAACAAAGGTATTAACCAGAGTATCCCAATGGGAAATAAATTTAAAAGAGCTAATCAAAGACCAGGTTGGCTTGATTCCGATGTAAAGGCACACATAAAAGCAAAGGAGAAGGCCTTCAAAAAATACACCGCTGAGGGGTCCCTGTCAGATTTTCATATTTATAAAACACGCAATAAGGAATGCAAAGTGGCAATCAGAGCAGCTAAGGTAGAACATGAGAGACACATAGCGGAGGAGAATAAAAAGAATCCCAAGAAATTCTTTAAGTATATAAACAGTAAGAGAGGGAGGTCAGATCATATTGGCCCCATAAAGAATGATGAAGGTAATCTGGTTACAAAGGATGGAGAAATGGCAAAGGTGTTAAACTCATTGTTCTCCTCTGTATTCACAAAGGAAAAGGGGGGCTTAATTATTCAGAACCACAATGCTGGTCCTCACGGCATTTCACAGGAAGCACCCTCATGACTAACTGAGGATAAAATAAGGAATAGGCTTGAAAAACTGAACACTAGTAAGTCACATGGACCAGATGGCTTACACCCGAAGGTCCTTAAAGAACTTAGCCAAGTTATTGCCAGACCTTTGTACCTAATCTGTAAGAGCAGTTTTCTGACTGGTATGATACCAGCTGATTGGGAGAAAGCCAACATAGTACCAATATATAAAAAAGGACCAAGATATAGCCCTGGAAACTACAGACCAGTTAGCTTAACATCAATAATTGGCAAGCTCTTGGAGGGGATAATAAGGGATCATATACAAGATTAGTGTAAAAAGAAAGGTATCATTAGTGGTAATCAACATGGGTTCACAAAGGATCGTTCTTGCCAAACCAATCTATTAACCTTCTATGAGGAGGTGAGCTGCCACCTAGATAAAGGAAGGCCTGTAGATGTGGTGTATCTGGATTTTGCGAAAGCATTTGATACAGTTTCCCATAAACGTTTACTGTACAAACTAAGGTCTCTCAACATGGATCTAAGGGTGAGTACCTGGATTGAAAACTGGTTACAGGTGCGAGCCCAGAGGGTGGTGATAAATGGGGAGTACTTAGAATGGTCTGGTGTAGAAAGTGGTGTTCCCCAGGGTTCTGTCCTGGGACCAATCCTTTTTAATTTATTCATAAACGATTTGGAGGACGGGGTCAACAGCTCAATCTCAATATTTGCAGATGACACCAAGCTAAGCAGAGCAATAAATTCTCCACAGGATGTGGAAACTTTGCAAGAGGATCTGAATAAATTAATGGTGGCAAATGAGATTTAACATTGAAAAATGTAAGATAATGCATTTGGGTACCAAGAATATAAAAGCAAACTACTCACTAGGGGGTAAGCCTTTGGGGGAATCTAGAATGGAAAAAGACCTAGGGTCCTAGTGGAGAACGGGCTCAGCAGTAGCATACAATGCCAAGCTGCAGCAAGCAAGGCTAGCAAAGTGTTGGCATGCATCAAGAAAGGGATCAACTCCAGGGATAAATCAATAATTCTCCCATTATACAAGTCTCTGGTGAGGCCACACCTGGAATATGCTGTCCAGTTCTGGGCACCAGTCCTCAGGAAGGATGTCCTGGTATTGGAAAGGGTACGGGGAAGGACAACAAAGCTAATTAAGGGGTTGGAGAACCTCAGTTATGAGGAAAGATTACAAGCACTGAACTTATTCTCTCTGGAGAAGAGATGCTTGAGAGGGGATATGATTTCAATGTATAAATACTGTACTGGTGACCCCACAATAGGTACAAAACTCTTCCGCACAAGGGAGAATACAAAGACACGCGGCCATTCATTAAAAATAGAGGAAAGGCGGTTTAACCTTAAAAAGCGTAGAGGTTTCTTTATGGTAAGAGTAGTGAGGATGTGGAATTCTCTTCCACAAGCAGTAGTCTCTGCTGGGAGTATAGATAATTTCAAGAAACTATTAGATGAACACCTAAGGGACCACAAAATTGAGGGTTATAAAATGTAATACTGACATTAAAAACACACACTTAGGTTGGACTTGATGGACTTGTGTCTTTTTCCAGCCTCGATGACTATGTAACTATGTAATATTAAAACACTAAAATGTAAAAGTGCAGAAAGTTGGACTTGTATAACACATATGATAGATGTGGCAGATCCTGCTGGCTGCAAGGCTTCCATCAATGGACTGTGAGTTGTGTCTCCCACCTGCAAATGCTAGTCCAAATAGATTAATGACTCTCTGCATCAACCCTCAGTGGATCTAGTTCAGAAAACACGTTCCAAAACTTTATCTAGGTCAAAGTCTTGTATGACAAAATGTGTCAGAACTTTCTATTAAATTATATGGGAAGGCTTGTAGCACAAATAGCTAGGTAAGTAAACATAGTGTAGTTTTTTTGCAGCTCCAGGTGGCAGCTGATGCCCACTTTCTGCATAGTTGGGGTCATCTGATGGGAGTAAGGCATCCTTCAAAAGCAGTCACGGGCCCTAACCTTACCCTTCACTAAACAAATCAGTTTGCCACTGTCAGTTCTCTTCCTGAGAACAAAAGAAGAGATGTACATGGCTGGACATACAAAAACACAGAAATTAAGTGCTTAAACAATTCTGATACAAGTTAAGATACATTTGTTATGATAGATAAGTGAAGATAGATTCTTATAGATAGATCAAGGACAGGGGCGGACTGACCAATTGGGCTCTCGGGCCCTGCCCAAGGACCTCGGGCCAGTAGGGGACCCCATGAGAGGCTCCTGGCGATGAAGCCAATGCTGGAAGAAGTTCCGGCACTGCGCTTCACCCAGTGAGGATTCCTCTCAGCTGCATCTACCTCTGCTCCCTGCCTTCATTTCTCCAGCTCTGCCGCTCTGTGCTTCTCTCGTCCCACCACAATGATCTCTCCTTGCCAATCATTTTGTCACTGTAACTGTACAAACCTGCATAGTGGAGAAAAATAGTTGTAGAGCTGCGCCACCTCCCAGCTCCACCCCTCCAGCTCTCACACTTCCTTATTCCCGAGTTCCGGTAAGGCAATCCACATGGAGGTCATAAAGAGGGCAGTGGTTGCTGATATAAGAGGAGGGGGTGAAATCTCTGATCTCTGGAGGTCTCCAAGGAAGGCGGGGGGGCACTGATTTAAATGGACTTTTAGCTATAGTGGGCCTCTAAGGAGGGGGACTGACTGCTGATCTAATGATTGGTGACCAACCATTAGATCAGCAGTCAGCAGCACCCCCTTCCTTACAGACCCTCCAATAGATCAGAGTCTCCTCATATCAGTTCCAGTGGCGAACTGACCATTCAGGGGGCAGCGTCGGGAGAGCGTCGGCAGTTTCTAGGTAACTGGCGCAGTTACTAATGACAACCCAGACTTCACTGACCCCCACCCCCCCGGGCCTTCCGAGTGGGCAGAAAGATGTGATTCACACCACCTGTAACCGTGATGATCAGTCATGAGCAAGCTAAGCCGTGATCAGCTTCATGATCAGGAAAGGGACAGGGAACCAAACCGGTGGAGCTGGTGTAGCATTTTTGGCCCTTGCTGATCGAGCCCCTCCCTGGTGGGGCCCACAGTGCCGCCTGCCAGCTCTGGGGAGGAGATCAGACCAGACACTGGCAGCGGGGAGGAGATCCCAGCTGACCCAGCCACCAGAACAGAGATCAGAGGCTGAGTATAGGTTCTGATGGGGGGGCATAGGGGTCTGGGGTTATATAGGAGTGGTGAGTATAGGGGGTCTGATTTTACCTAGGAGTGGGGGAATAGTGGTTTTGTTGTTATGTAGGAGTGGGAGGTATAGTGGTTTTGGGGTTATCTAGGAATGGGGGGTATAGTGGGGTCTGGTGTTATCTAGGAGTGGGGGGTGGTCGAG
>BLSH010257947.1:161747-184957 GCA_018402905.1 Glandirana rugosa | reverse complement strand
ATTTAGATTCCTAAGCGGTTAAACTGTCGTCGACCTCAGAGTCTTAAGTGGTTGAACAATTTCTAAACTTAAAGTCCTAAGTTGATAATTCGAATAAGTGTGTAAGGATTGTAAAACGGAGTTACGTTTCGTGGATAATACTAAAGACAGACGAGAGAGGAGGGAGACAGGCGGTGATTGACGGGTAGATCGCGGGGACCCTGTGAGGACGAGGCCGGCCCACTGAGCCATCGGCCCACCGGGAAACTCCCGGTAGTCCCAATGGCCAGTACAGGCCTGGCTGAGGCCGTCAATCACATGCTATGCGCTGGAGGCGGCAGGGCTGTCTCCCAGGATTGCCTGGTGTCGGCATAAGCTATCAGTTGTGATTTATTCAGATCACAGAGGGAGGAGAGAGCAGACAGAAATCATAATAGGTGCTTTGCATTGAGGCAAAATGTTAGGAATGTGTGAATAAGCTTAATAGTTGAATCCTGAAATTCAAATCTTTAACAAGTTGGTGAATTCTGAGACTCCAGCTGCTGTCAAATTGGCGAATCCTTAGATTTAACACACCGATCTCAATATGAAGATTGTGTTGCAGATTAACAGCAAATTAAATAAATCTCCATTCTCTGCCACGCTGGTGAATTCTCAGGATCCAACCCTTGCCAAGTTTGGGGGTCCAAAAGACTTCCGTCTGTACCAAACTGATGAATTCTGAGACTCCAACTTTTGTCAAATTGGTGACTTCCTAGATTCCACACACCAAGTATAAAGATCACAATGCAAATTAACAGCACATGAAATAAATCAGTATTCTCTTCCAAGTTTAGTAAATTCTGAGACTCCAACCATTGCCAAACTGGTAAATAATTTGACTCCACACACCAATCTCAGTATGAAGATCACATTGCATATTAACAGCACATGAAATAAGCCTCCATTCTCTGCCAAGCTGGTGAATATTCAGACTCCATCCTCTGCCAAGTTGGTGATCCTGAGAATTTAATCTCTAACAATTGGTGAATTCTGAGACTTCAATCTTTGCCAAATGGATGAACCTTTAGATTCCACACACACATCTCAGTATGAAGATCACATTGCGTATTATCAACACATGAAATAAGTCTCCATTCTCTGCGAAGCTGATGAATACTCAGCCTCCAACCTCTGCCAAGTTGGTGATCCTGAGAATTCAATCTCTATCAATTGGTGAATTCTGAGACTTCAACCTTTGCCAAATGGCTGAATCCTTAAATTCCACACACAGATCTCAGCATGACGATCACATTGCATATTAACAGCACATGAAATAAGTCTCCATTCTCTGCCAAGCTGGTGAATACTCAGACATCTGCCAAGTTGGTGAATCCTGAGACTAAAATATCTACCAAGTTAGTGAAATCTGAGACTCCAGCCTTTGCCAAATTGTTGAATCCATAATTTTCCCATAAGTTTTACACAACTGTTCCAGTATGAAAATCATATTGCAGATTAACAGCACATGAAATAAATCCTCCAGCAATGGATTGTGGTGGTTTAATGAGAGGATACCAGCACTGAGCAAGATGCTAATGGGACCCAAGGAATGTTAATGGGGGGTGGGGGGATGTAATCAGTAGATGAAAAATAATTCTGAAGCCTACTTTATATTTCTGTACTGGGGCAGACAGTAAAAGTTGTATCTGGAATCTAGAACATCGAGAAGATACATTTAGTATAATGGCTTCATCTGTGTATTATGCAGGGAGAGGACAAAAAGTGGTAGAAGAGGCATGTGTCCTGGGCGCAGAATTTTATGTGCAGGAGGGGCATGCTAGGAGCTCCAGCAGCTCCCTTTTCCCTGTTTCTCACCGAGAAACTACAATGTGGAGCTTTGTAGTATTGTTCATCCAGTGTCACAGGGACATTTTTTCCTTGCAATTACACCACAGACTCAAGGACATTTTTTTCCTTTCACTGACACCACTAGCTCAGGGACTTTTTTTTCTTCTCTATATTTACCCAGGTACTGTCTGTGCATTTATTTTAAACATTTCAATTTGCTGCAGTGTACCACAAACATTGTTACTTTGATTGCATGCCTCAAAAATAGTAAACATTTTGTCATGTGCTGCTTTTGGTCCCATTCCTTTCTCCACCCGACGGGGAGGTGGGGGGTGCCCATTTTCACCCTGGGCACTGGGAGTCCCAGCACTGGTATTATGCATACGTAAGTCAAAACAAATATGTCTGCATAAATATAAGAAAAGCCTCTTTTTTTAGGTTTAAGTGAAACTGTATCTGAAACACAAAGTAAAAAGAAAATCTGTTATAACTGACGTTAAGTCACAGGGCTGTGAAGTAGAAATTAAAGAATAAGAAATCACTTTTATTGCTTAAAGGGAATCTGTCACCTGTGTAATTAGGCTTTGCTGGAAGCAGGCATTATCTTACTCATGCTACACCCTAATTCTGGGACAGTGAAATAAAGCCTATTCAGTCTGTCACTTCCGTAAAACTAGAACGAGTTTGAGAACTTCTCCTTCAATCAAAATTTAATCAGACTTCTGTTATTACACAGAGACCTTTTAAAATGAGTGGTAGTAATAGGTGAATTTTCTTGAAAACTTGACACCACTACTGTATAGATATCTACTTTCATAGGGCTTCCACTGAAGTTCAAATAATTATTTTATAAAAGAAAAGAGAAAATATATATGACTTTTTTGCAGCTAACATTTAACAAACATATTTTTACCTAAAATAGAAAAATGTAAAGACACAAAACACAAAAACAATGGTATATTTATTAAAACACACATAACTCCTAAAATGACCTTAAAAAAAAAAAGACATCCTTTAAAAATATAGATAAATCCTAAACTATAAATCAAAATATCAAAAAACTTGTACCAGTGAGGGAGATTTTCTGAAACTGATGCACACAGAATCTGGTGCAGTTATGCAATGTAACTGGGGATGGGCTCAGGCACGTTTGGATCGTAGTCCCAACCCAACTGGGCAATCCTACCAGGAAGCCCTCACTGAACATTGCCAATCATAGGCAACATGTGTATGTGCAGCTGCAGGCCGGGAAATGTCTCACTGTCTATGATTGGGGGTGTGCAGTGAGGGCTTCCTGGCAGGATTGCTCTGGTGGGTTGGGAGGGACTACAATCTGAACACGCCTGAGGCCATCCCTAATAGTAACCATCAGCTTCTAACATCAGCTTGTTCAATTAAGCTTTGTCAATAAAACCTAGAAGTTGATTGCTTACTATGCACAACTGCACCAGATTCTGTGTGCACCAGTTTTTGTAAATCTCCCTCAGATAATGTATGAATAGTAAGGATGTAGTAATTATATAACAGTAGTGGTTGTACTCTCTCAAAATGGCAACAGTCCCTTAAAGGGCACTGTGAGTGCAGTGATTATTCTTAGGACAACTGTATGATAATAGGTGCTAGGTCTTCCACTTTTTCTACAGAAATGATAATAATAACATATTACCCAACTTGCATTCCAGAAGGGCTCATTGAAGGTGTCTTATATAATTGGAAATATAACACATCAGGTAGTTCAAACCAGCAAAATAGGATGACATAGCCAATCTGTAAAAGCTCTAGTGCTGTTATCCAAAGTATTTGAATACTGCAAACATGGAGAAAGGCTCAAGGTGGATTTAAGCTGTGGTCAGTCAAAGAGAAGCATTCACATATGTACTTTAATAGGGACCACTGAGAAAGCCTATAGATAGTCTGTGCAGCATCATCCATGTCATAGATGGTGCCCCAGGGGGCATGGAGCGCAATACATGGCCCCACCCTCTTTGTTTCCTGCAAATCAGGATATTCCATTTTCTCCCTCAGCTCCTCCCATAGAGAAAAGCCCACCAAAGGCACATTCCCAAGTCAAGAGCGTCATAACACAAAAAAAGTCACGATACATAAAAATGTAATGATGCCTATGCATACACAGAGCAATGATAAGCAAACATGGTGGCACATTGATTACTCTCCTAAGTGGCTAAAAAGGGTAATTACCAGTTCACATGGCAGGCTTAATTACAAGAATAACAAGGAATTCCCTAACAAAAAATGTTAGCTGCTTAAGTGCATCCCCCCAACAAAAAAACACAAAAAAAAATAATTGTATATCTCTCAATAAAGAATATACATACTAATAGTCCATTATTAGTACACTAGTCTTTTCCAGACCATGTGGTGGGTCTTCCCAGCATAGAAAGACCCGTACGCATACTTTAGACTATAGACCACACCCGTATCATTCCCAAAACACCTAAGTTTCTGTCCTGAGGAAAAAGTCAGAAGACTGTTCAATTAAAAAAGGGCAGTAATCACAGTTCCCACATTTGGATACATCAAACTGTGACCTGTCTAATTTTTCATTCATCCATATAGAACTTATGTAGAAGTAGGTCCTCTAAGGACCAGGCCCTGTGATAAATGACTGCAGGTTTTTCTGGAACAAATTCCCTTAATAGTCAACATATACCAATGACTTTGGCATATGTTTAAAACATCCTGGGAAGAAGTAGTGTACTGTATACAAAGACAGGTCTGATTGCCCTGGACATATCCCCGGTCATATAGAAAGTAATCCCTTTTTCTTTTCTTGGCCCTCATGTAAGTTTTGGACAGCCATTTGCATGTCTAACCCCTCTTCATAAAACTCTCCATCAGGGTAAGGACCCCCTGTTCAAAATTATCAGGTAGAGTGCAATTACTTTTAGCTCTTAGATACTGACCCACTAGGATCCATTTGATTAGGAGCCTTAGATAGAAAGTGTCAGCCCTCAGGAGGCTGTAATAGGAAGGAGGTTTCCTAAAGAGCTTAGTAGGGAATCCTTAAACCATATTTTAAATCACAAGGTCCAAATTAACATATCTAGTATCACAAGTATATGTAAACTTCAAATTATTAATTTTCTCCCACTAGGGCAACCTCCCAACATCCTGTGCCAGAGGATGGGGACGTCATCAATGTGCCTGAACCAACAGATAATGTTGGTCAGCTGTCCTGACAAGGTCTCATCCGCAAAGGCTGAATTTTCCCACTCTCCAAGATAAAGTTTGGCATAGGCCAGTGCGCACTTAGTGTCCATTGCTGTTCCTTGTGCTTGTCAATAACACTTATCGTCAAAAGCATAAATGTTCTTTTTCCCTAGAGAAACTTGAGTAGACCAACAACAAAGCTTGTACAGTATTTGCAAATAGTGTTCTAGGCCTAGAAGTAAGTGTTTTCTCTACAACCTCAAATCCTTTTTTATGCGGATCGAGGAATAGCATGCCTCTAAGTCTAATGTAACCAAGATAACATTGTCTGGTACCGACAGGTCATTGAGGAATTTGAAAAGGTGTAGAGTGTTCATAACAAGAAAAGGACAAAGCAACCACAAATGACTGCAATGATCTTTCAATGTACTCACTAACCTTCTCAGTGAGAGCCCCCCCCGAGATAATAGGTCTCCTGTGGGAGTCTACCACCGATTTGTGGACTTTTGGAAGACCATAGAAAATGAATACTGGTGGACTTAAGACCATCAAAAAGGTCATGGTCTTTATGTCAATGATATTGCCCATATTCCCATCACAGATGATGCTGGAAATAGGCTCATCAGCAGCAGGTGCTGTATCAACTACCAACTGCAAACTTGGGCTTGTCATGAAACAATATTAAGCACATATTTGCCTGCATACTATGAATCATCAGATATTGTCCAAAACTTTTATTGCAGAAAGATCACATCACAACCACACGACACCCCCTCCCTCCAAACCCCTCCTCACTAACAGAAACCTTTTATTCTTCCTCCTTATTGTAATACCCCCTCCCCTCCCACCACACCCCCATTTTTTGATAGTGGGCCACCAACACAGTCTTGATCCTTGTGAATAGAAGGCACACTTTGTGACTGTGTATCATCATTTATCTCATCCAAAACTGCATTGGCCTCACCAATCCCCTCAGTTACCTCCCTTGTGTTGTTTAGTCCACCTTTGAATCCCATACCCCCTATCCACAGATTCAGCATCAGATCTGCTGCTTTCTTTTTGTGTAGAGTATCTGACCCTTAGAAGTATCCATCCTGCTCCATTAATAGGCTTTACCTAATATAAAGTGCAAAACTATATCTTTCCATTTTTTGCTCAGAATCTCCTTGTTGAGTGTTTCAGTAGATGCACAAATTGCACTCTCCTTTTTCACATAGACCATATGTTGTTTAAAGGGCTACAATGATTCAACAATCCTCTTAATGTCTTTATTGGTCCCTACCAGTTATTCATAATTTTCAATCGACATAGACATCATATTGCAAGCACAAGTTTGTAAATTCTGCCACCAATTCAACTAAAAGTCTTTTGTCATATCTTTAATGGTAGGGAAGATCTGTATGCAAATATTTTCTTCCAAACACTTAAAATAAGCAATGTTCCCCCAAGCTCTGGACTTCCTATCATACCGATCCATAATCTTAAAAATCAACCTTAAGATCTCATTCTGGGAGCTGTCCTTAGAAAGAGTATCAGTCAGTCTGAACCCTGTGCAACACACCCTCCCAGAACACTGCATCCATGGCGAGGAGATAAAAAAACAGGTTGAGGTTTGTAACAGGGATCCAGCTCTCAAACTCCAAGAACAGCAACCAAACTTGTGTCTAAATTATGCATATAAGGTATCGGTGGTTCCTGTAGAGGTCTCCATGCGGACATCTGCATTCCACTAAAAAATAGGTTAGACCCACCTGAAGACTGAATGATGCTGCACCAACTATTTATATTCTGTATTGGTGGTCCCTGTTAAAGTACAGTTTTTAAAAAAATATTTGTTCATGCAGCTTCCAAGGCAATGTTGAAAATACACAACTCCTTTGAATAACACGTGGATACATACACAGTTCTGTACATAGCATTACAGAACAGTACAATTTTCCCAGACAGCTTCAGCATACATTGGCAGTGCATATATGGCTATGGATTTTTTTCCTTTTACAATTATCTTGACTTGAATAAAGCAACTGCACCACAAACTTATTCATTTCACAATGAAAAAGAAATGATATTTTTTTAGTAGAATTTTCATTAAACAATAATAGAACTGCTTCAACTGCCAAGTAGAAATCAGCCAGCAGTTTGCAGTGGCTGTCCCTGTTCTCGCTGATGAAAAACTGTCCAATTTCTATCAACCTCTCATTAAATTAAGAGACTGAAAAAGATACAGTAGCATAAAATTGGCCAACAGCATGTCATTTTTAATGAGAGAGAACTGGCAAATGAACTAGAGAAAAAATTACAGGCAGGTGTTTTACTGCTAGAGGTAGTGGTCACTGAAGTCACTAGATTATATGAACTATCATTTCAAATAATCACTTTGAGTCACACCATGGTGGAAATTTAACAAAAATTTGGAACTTTACAATTAATATATTAGGTATTGTATTGGATGTGCTACACTTGTTATGTTATATTGAATTCAGTAGCTGGACAGTTTTTTATCGGGGAAAATTGGCCAAAATGAGACAAAGGGGTTGATTTACTTAAGGCAAATAGGCTGTTCACTTTATAAGGGAAATTGCACTTTGCAAGGGATTAACCCCGGAGTTTAGAGAATGTGGTGAAATTTCACTTTGCAAAGAATACCCATTTTTGCTTGCTCATGATTGGATGATGGAAGTTAGCAGGAAATTCCCTTGCAAAATGAACAGTCTATTTTCTTTTAGTAAATCTTTCCCAAAAAATAAAGTCAGGTATTTTACTACAAGAATTAAGAGACAAAACATGATACAGCAGTTTAATATGGGCCAGCAGAAGGATTGTTTCAATCTGGCATAATAGGGCTAACTAGTGTGTGTTGGACTTTTATTTTATCCTTGGGAATCAGAGCTCCAGTGAAGGTTTTTTGTTAAAAAATGTTTTTTTTTGCAAAGAACAAAAGGAAACTCCAAGAACAGATGGTCAGAAACAAGGCAATGTTCCTCTTTGAGCACCCTAAACTTAAAAAGACCTTATCAACATAAAGTCAAAATTTAAAAAACACACAAAAGAAATGCAAACCTCAAAAAACGACCCCTGAAACAAAAGCCCATTTTTTTTTGCTGAAAAAGAAAACAATTAAACCTTACAAAAAGTTGGGCTAAACTAAAAAACAGTACCGCTCTAATGCTCCAGAAGAGTCCAGTGGCTGGTGACACGGTATTCTAGTGCTGGTCAGGATGTAAGGCTCAGCTTAGACTACAGCAAAATGGTGAAAAAAGAAGGGTGAGACCACCGAAAGCACTCATACTGGGTCACGGAGCCAAATTATAACCTGATTTATTGGTAACCGACATGAAAGTTTAGCTCAAAAATAAATAAACAAGAAAAATAATAAACAAATTGAACGCCATGTTGGACCTTGCTGTCCAAGATGGTTTACTACACAAAAAGGAATGGTTATTTTTGAAAGTTCAGGAATATAACATCCCCACCCTATACTTAATACCCAAGATTCACAAAAACGCCCAGAAAAACGCCCAGAATCCACCTGGCCGGCCGATAATTTCAGCCATTAAGGGTCCTCTTGAAAGGGTGGGAAAGTACATGGATGCCATGATCAAGGATTTGGTGTTCAATCTGCCCTCCTATATTCAGGACACCAACCAGGCATTGGCCAAACTGGCTAACGTTCGGTTTCCGACTGGTACTATACTCGTGGGGCTGGACGTGGAATCGCTTTATACGTCCATCCCCCATGAGTGCGGCATGCGCGCGGTCTCCCACTTCCTGGACAAGAGACATCCAGAGTTGGGAGCGCACAATGAATTCCTTCTAACCAACAATTGCTTCCAATTTCTGGGGATCTCTTATAGACAGGTAAGAGGCACCTCCATGGGAGCCCCCTGGGCCCCAGCCTATGCCTGTCTCCATTTGGGACTTTGGGAGGAGGAGATAGTCTACGCCTCGCCGATGTACCTGAGCCACGTTTCCATGTGGCTCAGGTACATCGATGACGTGTTGGTTCTCTGGAGTGGTACGCTCAATGAGGTACAGGAATTTGTGTCTATGCTCAATAACAACAATCGCAACATTAAACTCACTTACATAGCTGATTCTCGTACTATCTCATTTCTGGACCTCACAATTACCCTGGAGAATAACATGATCGAGACCAAAACATTCCGGAAACCCACAGCAGCTAACACACTGCTTCAGGCAACTAGTTGCCATCCCCGCTCCCTAATTGCAGGGATCCCTGTAGGCCAATTCCTCAGATCACGCCGAAATTGCTCCAATAACGCAGAATATAGATCTGAATCCCAAGAGGTTTATCGGAGATTCCGTGAAGGTGGCTATTCACATAAAATCTTGAGAAAAGCACGATCAAAAGCCTCAAAACGTAGTTGATCTGATCTACTGGCTGGAGCCTGTGTCTCGCTCCCCGAAAATACACCGGGCAGTAGTGAAACATCGGCCCCTCGTATGATCACTCGATACGGGGCTCAATGGGATGAAACCAGAAAGATTCTGACAAAACATTGGCCGTTGCTAACCAAAAATCCCATTTTGCGAGAGATTGTGGGCCCCCGACCTTTATTGGTCGCCAAAAGGGCCCCCAACCTCTCCGACCTACTAGTACACTCTGAATATAGACGTTCCCCCTCCCAGCCCTCCACTTCTAACTGGCTAACTGATCTCCGGGTCAAACCCGGAATGTACCCGTGCGGTCACTGTGGAGTGTGCTGATATGTTGATCGCACCGACACCTTCCACAGTGCCAACCAAAAAAGATCATTCAAAATAAGGAGATTTATTAATTGCTCTACTGCAAAGGTCATATACCAGATAACTTGCCCATGTGACAAAATATATGTCGGAAAGACAAAACGTCCACTCAAGGTTAGAATCAATGAGCATCTAACAAGCATCAAATCTAAGAAAAAAGAGGAGGAAAAACCTTTGGCATTCCATTTCAAACAATTTCATGGAGGCAAGGTTGATGGTTTGAAAGTTAAGGGTATCTTCTCATTAGATCTTCCTGCCAGAAGGGGCGACTTCGACAAAATTCTTTTGCAGAAAGAGAAAATGTACATTTTTCTTTTGAACTCCATGACACCCGTGGGACTTAACACGGAGTGTAATCTATCGGTATTTTTGGAGCCCTAGATTTCTGTTTATTCCCTGAACTCCTGACCAATATACCACTGTCCCCCCCTCCCCCCCTACCTTCCCCCCTAGATGATGGAAAAATCCGTTGATGTTACATATCTTCTAAACCAAGGGATATATATTAACTATTAATATATATTGTTCACTATTTTCATCCATATTCATTTTTCATAGTAAAAGAATTAATAGTAAGATAATAACTATCTGAATATCTATGAATGTCTTTTTCTCTGTGTATATCTGTACTTTGATCTATTCACTCTTGATCGATGTGAACTAAGCTTCTTGGCCAAATCTTCCCATATGCTTTCTTTTCTTCAGACAATTATATCTGGATGACAGCATAAATGGTTATTCGCAGCAGTGCCATCTGGTGGTCCTTAGTAACAATTACAGCCACTCCCTTTACTGTTTATTCAGTTGCTATATAAGGCCCCCAGAGACAGATGACCATAGCTTTGAAAAAGTCCGGATTGGCCCGGATGAAACGCGTCAGCATACGCGTCACCAGTCTCCTCCCACCACTTGTCCGTCCATCTCCACCTTACACACAGAAGTGCGGGATTCCCGGTGTACGCAAGCAGCTCCACGTGGAAGTCACCAGCTGATCCCTTGGATCATACCTATTCACTCTGCCACGCACTCAGCACTTTTGGCACATCGGCAGTTTATCTGCTATCCTGAGCGGACCTACCCTACAACAACAAGGATGGACACTAGCTTAGTCCCCACCATTTAACCACTACGGTGGTAGTCATGGACACCCGCATCGACTGATTTGGTCGCACAAACGCGGTGACAATCAGGGGACACTGCAACACTGTTTACCAATCAGGAATAGTCCTATATCCAGTCGGACCGCTCGGATGAAGCTGGGTGAGATCGTTCAATATTTTACCTGACTACCTTTCATTTGCCTGCGTACTAGCATTTAATCAACACACTGCACAGCATTGCATATGACTAGTCCTACTTATAAAGCATCATATGTCCTTACATAGTCCTGACTCACGACAAGGTGAAAAAAACGCATTATAGCACAAGGACAATTTGTCCATCTCGGACTTTACCATCTTTGGGACATTTTCATGTTTACATGATCTTTGCTTTATGAATCCCGTTCATTTCCCTATTAACCCAATGTGTCAATGTATATCGACCTTGTGACTGAATAATTAGGATCCTGACAAACAAATGGCCCTTTGTGCAAAATCCAGTCAAACCTAACCAACTCACCCAAGGTCTGATACACATTGAGGTGGCACTAGTACGAATGTATATGGCCGACTTGTGTGTGGGAGGTTGTTTGTTTTAAATCACAGACAACGTTGTCTCTTTTTATTTTTCCAACTGTGGTGGTGTTTATTATTTTTCTTGTTTATTTATTTTTGAGCTAAACTTTCATGTCAGTTACCAATAAATCAGGTTATAATTTGGCTCCGTGACCCAGTATGAGTGCTTTCGGTGGTCTCACCCTTCTTTTTTCATGTTAATTTTCAACTCAGGGGTCTGCATCATAATTGATGAATAGCCATTGTTACTTGGGATCTCTATCCCTCGTACATCATTAACATTATTTACACCTCTACGGGGGACCTTTTAACAATAGTTCTAATACAGCAAAATGGTGCCCTGTCACACACAGGATCAGCAGACTGTAAAGATAAAATAATAAATGATGATGAGAATTGACTTCATCTCGATTCTCTACCCATATAAAAACCCCTATAATGCATTGCGTCCATGTGGGGCTTAATCATTGAGGCCTCTATGATTAAGCCCCACAAGGGCGAAATGCATTAGGGGGGTTCATGAAATAAAGACCGATATAACCCCCAAATAAATAAAACCCCAAAATACCACCCCCTTAACCAAAAGCCCATTTCTTTTTTTAAGGGAATCTATGCAGCAAAAGAAAACATTTAAACCTTACAAAAAGTTGCGCTAAACTAAAAAACAGTACTGCTCTAATGCTTAATAATCTAGATAACAATTTTTTTTCTTCTTTTCCTTACATTGCCAAGATTTCTGCAGAAAACCAGGGGGGAACTGTAAAAAACTGTAGCTCTCAACCCTGCGGTGTGCTTGGACCCAGCAGATTGTTATCCAAAATAGCTATGTCCACCGTAATTTTGCTTTACATTGTAAATTTAATACGTATACTAATAAATGTAGAAACATTTTATTTTGTCCTATTATTACTCTACTGCTTGTCCATTCTATTATTTGGTGATAGATTCCCTTTAATATGAGTTATAGTTATCATTACACAAGGTCATCCTAAATCTGGGTTTAGAGGAGCCAATGTACACAGCATTTGCATTAAATTTCCTTCTAAAATAACCTCAGTCACTCAAGCTTGATGAAAATGTGTGATTTGTTTTGTGGTGTTATAATTATGTCTTCCAACATGATCATACCTACAATAATATAAATGGCTTAAGATATAATGCTGTTCTGTAGGATATGTTTTATCGGTGAAAGCATGCTGTTTTTATCTTCATGAAACTGAATAGAAGGTGTACAAAAAGAATGATTACTAGACAGCTCGAAAGAGATTGCAACTCAGATGTAGAAAAAAAAGCCTTGCAAATCCCTGAGACCTGACAGATTCCGTTACCATGAGAACTGCAGATACTTCCATTGTGATGGGTTGCTCCAGCAGCCATCTGTTACACCCATTTGATTAGGAAGTACAGTTCAGCCAGAGCGCATTTTGTTCAATCACACCCCAGTCCAAAACTCATGCATAAGAAGAAATGTTCCCTTTTATTCTTATATGCTAAATGCTCTGGTTTAACATCATTCAAGAGGCTGGGAACACTCACTGAAATGCTGAGAGAAGGGTCAGCGAGTCACCAAGCCTGTAGGAGGAAGAAAAGCTTTCCAAGGAGCACTTAAATGAAAATGTCTCCTAGAATATATCCAATATATCCAGTGAAATAACATTGAACCTAAGTAAATACTTTGAACTAGCTTCAGGGGATTATAATTGTATTTATTCCCAGGATGTATTTAATGTTAGCAATATGCAATGACTAGATAAACTCTGCCATATTCAAAAATCATACGGCTGTAGAAACATCTAGAAGATGATTCTATTTTGTAAAAGGTCCACCCTTTGTGTCATGTGACTACTTTAGTAAAAACTAGTGCTATAATGAGCTATTGGAGGCAGTATGTGATGCACTTTATGCAAAATACATTTAATCAGTACAGACAATCAAACAAGGAAAAGGGAGAGATGACTTCAGGTTTCTTAAACTACAGAGAGTCTTCTCAGTCCTCTCAACACCTCCTGCATTTCGTTCCCTCTATAGTTCTTTGTGAAGATCACAGTAAAAATTTGAGATATATTATTTTTGGTGTGCTGACCATTTTTTGTCCTTGGTTCTTTATGGTGTCTCCAATGGCTGTGCAGTCTCTGCAAGGTGTAAAAGGTTCTGACAAATTTGTTGATGAGTTGACAGGGTATCCAGGCGACATTCCTTGTGATTGAAGATGGATTTACACCAAGGGACTTTTTTTTTAAATAAAATACTTTGTCAACTGTGTTTGTGTATTTATTTGCATTGTCCTTTTTTGTGAATTTGTAACAAAAGTTACTGTCCACTCCTTACTTGTTCATGTAGGGCAAGGCCAAATGTTAAAGGGGGCCTCCAGATTCTGATAAGTACCACACTGCACACTCATATCCACCAGACAGCAGATGTTTGGAAGAGGACCTTGGCAAGGTACCCTCTACATATTAAAAACTCATGGCCTGTTGTAGTTAAGGAGGTGGCCAGAGGGATCTACTCTCACAGCCCCTCTATTTTCTGATCAGCCAGACTGCATGCTCAGATAAATGTCTAGCATGGATTTTTAGGGGGCTTACAAACATTTTGTTGCAGTTTTTTTGCATAGTATCCCCCTAAAGATCCATACCAGACCTCATGAAACATATTGGAGGTGAACAACGTGTTTCATTGAGTCCCCCTTGAAATCCATACTAGACCCATATCTGGGCAAGCAACCAAGAAAGGGGATCAGAGAGTGTGCACCCCTCTTCTACTCCTGAACCATACCAGACCACATTTTCATCCATATTGGGTCTGGTATGGATTTTTGGGGGCACACTGATTTTTTTTTGTGAAATCAGCTTGAAAGTCAAGACCCTCATCAAGGATTAGGGTCAGGTATGGAGATTTGCACGGGGCCACTTCTTAAAATCCACACCAGACCCTGTGGTCTGGTGTCAGGTTCTCAGGGTCAGGGTCAGCTGTAAATGTTGAGGAGTACCCCCAGCCACTTTGTTTACAAAAAGAAAAAAGGCAGATGGAGAATGTAATTTTAGGGCAATTGTTCTTTCTTCTTTCTAAATGTCACTTTTGGTGTGGATGCCCTCCTCCATATTGGGTCTGCTGTGGATTTTCAGGGGCACACGGTTTTTTTTGTGAAATCAGACTGAAAATCCAGACCCTCATCAAGGATTAGGGTCATGGAATGGATATTGGGGGCACACCTTTTTCTTTGCATGGGACCCCTCTTAGAATCCACACCAGACCCTGTGGTCTGGTGTCAGGGTCTTGGGGTCAGGGTCTGGTGTAGATGTTGAGGAGTACCTCCCAGCCACTTTGTTTACAAAAAGAAAAAAAAAACAGATGGAGAATGTAATTTTTGGGCAATTGTCTTTTCCTCTTTCTAAATGTCACTTTTGCTTTAATACAGGTGCACCAAATCCCATGCAGGTTTAAGTCATCCTCCAGTGTGTTATTTGAAAGATTTGTGTATTTTGAAGATTTAAGCCTTGTTATAAAAAACCTGCTCAGCTGTGAACAGTCCCCCATGGCAGTGCCCAAGTACCCATGCTCTTTTTTTCCTCAATGATAGCAAATAGACCTTAAAAAAATAACCTCAGTGAGGTTCAGGAGTTATGTTTTGGGTTTGCAGATTACTTCAGTTGTAAGGCAAGTGTCCAGCAAACTGAACTTTGCTTTGTTTGACCATCACTAAAGAGAATGACCAAAAATTGGTCAATCAAGTTTTACGGATTAGTAATGTGATTAGTTATGTAGAGTTTAGGAATGTTTAGAGAGTTATTCTGTACTTTAACTCCACTCACACAGTTTTCTGCTAAAATGTCAGCCAATAACCCCTTCTGTAATATCTTTAGATGTATTTATTGCTCTGTTATCCTTCATTTTACTGTTTGCTGACATTTTACAGGACTATCCTCAGGACTATCCTATGCCTCTAAGAGGAGAGGGGGGTATAATTGGGATAGTTGTCTGGTTTTTGTATTCAGCTTTAAATATGAACTTTTTTTAGAATAGAAGGAGTATGAGCAAAATTATCAAAGATGTCATAACTAAACTTCTGCTAATATCCATCTCTGTGTGGAGCAACACAGGGGATTTTAGACAATCCTGTTCAATGGCAAACCCTAATCTGTTTTTGTTTTACAATTTAAAACAATACACTCTAAAAAGACACACGAGGGAATGCAAGAGTAAGAAGCACTTTATATACAGTGATACCTTGGTTCACTAACTTAATTCATGAAACAAATTGGTCGTGAACCGAGACAAATTTTGCCATAGGGTTCAATGTACATCCAGTTAATCCGTTCTGATCTTTTTTTTGTTTTTGAACCACAAAAATATGAAACAAAGTACAGTAGTACAGTATAGTATGAAGCGAGAGAACACTAACCTTGCTTGAAACGACTTCTGACATGGAGGAAAACTTTTGTCTGCCGATAAGGAGTTGTCCGATTTTCGGGTCGTGTGTACAGAAGTTGGACAAACAAAGGTTGTAAGTAAAAACACGCATGCATGGAATCCAGAAAGTGTTCGGTCATGTAAACCTGCGTCCGTAATTTACAATTCACATTCACCTGAACTTCCTCTTTATACGCTCGTAAAACGTCACTATGTTTGGCTTTGTCGAACGATAATTTGACTACCATCAATACACTAGACAAAGTCACGGACAGCCGATTTTGAGAAAAGTTGGATGTGCGGTTGTACAACAATCACATTGTGTGTACAAGGCTTTAGCTGCAGGCTCAGTTTTGCTGAAAAATCTGTCCAATGTCACTTGTCTTTTCCTGCGCTGCATAACCCTCCGGAAATGAGAGACCACGTTATCGTTCATCAGATTTAACACTCTGTTCATTACAGTTATGTTGGGGTGGTGCTTCTCAAAAAACTCATGATACTCATTCCATTTTTCCATAATGGATTTTATGGCATCACTGTTAACCTCCTCCCTGTCTTCCTCTTCCTCAGTGGAATGCTCCTCAATAAGTGCCTTCTGCTGCTCACTGTGGAGTTCAGAAAGTCCTTCTGTGGTCAGCTCCTCTTTATGTTCCTCAACAAGCTTCTCTATGTCTGCACCATCAACATCCAGGCCCATACTCTTGCCCATGGACACAATCTCCTCCACTACCTCTGCATCAAACCCTTCAAAGTCACGTTCAGTAACACATTCTGGCCACAGTTTCATCCAGGCTGAGTTTAAGGTTTGGGGAGGGACCTCTTCCCAGGCTTTATATAAGATTAATGCAGTGGAGAACATTGAGATGTTTCTTCCAGAATTCTTTGAGACTCAAGGATGTCTCTTCAGTGACATTAAAACACTTAGTGAAGAGCACGGTTCGTTACTCGGTGGAATGCACGGAACTTACGGCTTTTATGCCTTCTCATAGGCAAATGTGAGTGTATGCATCTATCTGCTATAGTCTGCCTTTGATACCCTGCACTATAGCGTCTCTCTCATTACATGTGAATAATCTGGATTATCCTGACCAAGTCACCGGGACCCAGAGTGGGCCGGAAGAGGAAACATTTTCAGTCACAGTATTGACCGAGGACTGAGGGATCGGTGAGTGGGGTGTGTTGTAGGGGAGCACGATTGCACTCCAGCTTCAACTGCTCCACCCTCTCACCCCCTTCACATGTGAACTGCTTCTATCCCCTTTCTTTGGACTGCCTGTATATTGTGCTTTACATCACTGCCAGCATGTGATTTTTAACCACTTCAGCCCTGAAAGGGTTTCCCACTTTAGGATCAGAGCACTTTTTGCGATTCGGCACTGCGTCACTTTAACTGACAATTCCGCGGTCGTGCGACGTTGTACCCAAACAAAATTTGTGTCTTTTTTCCCCACAAATAGAGCTTTCTTTTGGTGGTATTTGATCCCCTCTGCATCATTTCTGATCGCCGCTAAAAACAAAAGAAGAGTGACAATTTTGCAAAAAAACCCAAATTTCTAACTTTTTGCTAAAATACAAATCCAAAAAAAAAATATAAAAAAACATTTTTTCCCATCGGTTTTGGCCGATTTATATTCTTCCTCATATTTTTCGTAAAAAAAATCACAATCGGCGTTTATTGATTTTGGTTTGCGCAAAAGTCGCTGCGTTTAGGGACGATGAGAATTCATTTTTGGGGTTTTTTTTTTTTACTGGTAATGGCGACGATCTGCAATTTTTAGCGGTACTGCGATATTGCAGCGGGCATGTCGGACCATTTTGACACTTTTTTGGGACCATTGGCATGTATACAGCAATCAGTGCTATAAAAATGCACTGATTACTGTGTAAATGCCATTGGCAGTGAAGGGGTTAACCTGCAGAGGGCACTCTAAGGGTTAACTGTGTTCCCTGGGTGGGGAAAAGGGGATGATCACGGCTTACATATAGAGGAAGCCTGTGATCACCGCCCTTCCCCCTCTATGAGAATGGAGATCCGTGTTTACTTACACGGACCTGTGTTCTCTCACTGCGGGGGGGCCATCGCAGGTAGCCGGCGGCGATCAAGTCTGCCCTACCCGCTCCCTGCCCCCCCCGGACACAGTGAGCGCACCTCCAGCGGTGCGCGCTCGCTCACAGCACTAGTTATCGCAGCCGCCGCCATATGACGGTGGTTTGCGATAACGAGCCACTCTGGCGCTATCAGACTGTGGTCGGCAAGTGATTAAATAATGTTATTATTAAGAAGGAATCTTTTTTCTGTCATTGTAGCCAGCAGGCATTGGTTTCTTGTTTTTTAGCACTGTTTTGATTACTTGTCAGTTACCACCTATTGCTACGAGCATAATGATAGGTTGTATAGTCCTTGCATGACCCACAATTATTTTATTGGTTTATTCCTGTGGGTTAGTGTATTCATTGAATTATTGTACTAATTAATATTATTTTGTGATTTATTGTTTTTTACATATGTTTTGAACACCGTTTTGATTTACAATAATTGGCATTGACACCCACATATTTTACACATACTTGTTTGAGTCTATTCATTTTATCTTATACGTGCACGCTATCACATTATTAGGGCACTTCAGCCACCTATTGCAGTTTGCATTTTTCACATAAATTCACTTTTTTGGTAGCGCCATAACCACTGTATTTTGTTTTTACCTAGTGAAGAGCTCCTTTGTGTACAACTTCTTGAAGTTGCAGATCACTTGCTGATCCATGGGCTGCAGAAGAGGTGTCGAGTTGGGGTGGAGGAACTTGACCTTTATAAAGTCATACTCAGCAACCATATGATCCACCAAGGCTGGAGGGTGTGCCGGGGCATTGTCCATCAAAAGAATGCACCTTTCAGGCAGCTGGTTATCAGAAAGATATTTTCTGATGGTGGGTGCGAACATCTCATGCAGCCATTCCATGAACAATTGCCTTGTGACTCAAGCTTTCGTATTGGCCCTCCACATGACAGGCAGTCTGGCCTTGTTCACATTTTGTTCCCTGAATGCATGAGGGGTCTGGGAATGGTACACCAATAGTGGCTTAATCTTCAGAACGGTGCTTGCATTCACACACAGCAAAAGGGTCAATCTGTCCTTCATGGGCTTGTGCCCTGGCAGTGCCTTTTCCTCCTGCGTGATATAGGTTCTGTTTGGCATTCTTTTCCAGACGAGCCCTGTTTCATCACAGTTGAACAATTGTTGAGTGATGTATCTATCTTGTAGGCTTCTGCTGTGATCTTGTCAGATCTGCAAGTCTCACCCTGTCTTGCCACACTGTGGATGCCATGTCTCTTGTGGAATTTTTCAAACCACCCTCTACTGGCTTTAAATTCTTTACTTGCTGCACTTGTAGAGGGGTTTGTTTGCAGTAAATCACTTTGCAATTTCCTGGCTTTCTCACAGATCATAGCTTCACTGATGCTAGCACCTGTCAGCTGTTTCTCATTCTACAACACTAACAAAAGTTTTTCCACCCCTTCCAGCACTTGCATCCTCTGCTTGGTTAACGTTATCACACAAAAGACACCACAATAAAACAATCTTCTAAAGTTCTATCTGATGTAAAGCAGCCCTAATTGAGAAATAAAAAACAGTTCCACTGCTGTAATCAGCTCCATAGTTCATACTGATCTGTCTCCATATTCATTACTTCCAGTAACCAAATATATAGTCCAGATAATATCTGTAATGATTCCTTCAGTTGTATGCTCAAACTAATCAGCAATCAGCGGTGACGGTGGCTGTTAGCATATACAGTCCGATCCCCCCATCCCATTATACTCACCAGACCTTTCTTTGTGAATGATGCACCTTTGGTTGGTCTCTGCTTGTCAGCAATGCCTCAGTGATTCTCCACCGCACGTCCGTTGCTGCAGCAGAAACTCTCCAGACTAATCAGATCTAATCGTCCCCGACTTCCTCTCTGTGTTCTGGATTCCTTAGCATACCTTCACTGTTGCTCCAGACTGCAGCACTTTGAGGTGAATATCTTTAACTACAGCATTAACAAAATTCTTGCATTCTAATTGCTTTTATGAGAAACCTTACTATTGTAGTTAGGTATGAAAATGCGCATTGCAATTCGGTATTTGTAAATTTGCACCACTTGTCATGCCTGTAAAACATCTAATTTACATGTTTGCACATTCTCTGAACCTGGACTAGCAATATAAATATTTGCATAAACAGGAATGAGATGAGAAAGGTTTCATATTTTCTCTAAGCGCAAAGCAAATTTTTGGCCTCACTTACAGCTCTTGTTACAAATCTTGGTGATTCAGCAATGTGTTCCAAGCCGTACAGTAGAACAGTATACAGTTACTTGGATCGGTCTACAGTAAAACCAAAGATGGTACACATTGTTTTGGGCTTGTGCAAACATCTAATCTCAATGATTTGTCATGGCCATGACCCTGGGAGCAGATCTTTTCAGTCTCAACAGAAGAGTTTAAATTTTGTTTTCACACTGGCACACTGTGTGACATAGGAAACATAAGCATAGCACCACATGCATACAAAATGCATGACATTCTTTTGATATGGGCCTCTACCCTATTATAGATAGCTCCCATATAGGCTTGCAGCACCATCAAATGAGCAGCCAATAAGGAGACATGTTCCAACTGCTCATCCAGAATACCAAATGGGCTTTCTTCAATTATATCCCTAACATTGATTAAAGAGAAAACCCTTTCCTGTGCTGTTCCCTCTGTGAAATGTTACGGAAATATGCTGCATTGTTCTTTTACCGAAACATCCTGTCTACTGTCCATTTCCACAATGAATTTAACAGCTTCTCTAACATCCAGGTCTGTTTTTTGTTTCACCTAGCTGCCCATGAGAAAGATCATGTGATTGACTAAAGTTTTGCTTAACAATGTTACAAAACAACCTCTTCTCCTACTACTATTGGAGTGATGTGCCTTCCTTTTACAATTTAGATCACAGTTATGTAAAGTATGAGCAGCATCAATCTTCCCTCTGCAAGCAAAGCCTACTTTGGCATTGCACAGAATGATATTAACTAGTTTCTTCACAATCTCACATTTTTGCTTATTTCTCAGGTTGACGTTAATTAATATTTCAACATCAATTCAGTTACCTGCAGACAGGTATGGCAACTGCAAGATGTTTTGCAAATCCAAGGGTCCCCAACAAATTTGAACTCATAGAAGGCAAACAAATCTCCGATCCAATGAATTTAAAGATTCTGCACATGTGGAAAACAAATTACAGAGCATGTCTGCAATGAAGATAACAGTTTATGCAGTTGTTTAGGACATATCTGAACATGAAGTAATAGGATCATTGCATTTGGAACTGGCCACACTCTAATGTGTCCCTGTTTCACCACCTATAGTTTCCTCTATACATACCTGTCACACTCACCTGTTCCACACTCCAGCTCTGAGGCTGGCCACTGACTTCCTGCTTCCACTGGCACTACACCCAATCACAGAGGGCATACTATCTTAAAGGGCTAGTGTACAGATTGCTCAGTTTTCAAGCATAGTGTCTACATGCTGGTAGCTGGCCACCTCGTATTCCCAGTGATTTTCTTTGCTATCTTCATGACCTCCAGTTTTTACAGTGTTGGTTCAGCTTGTTCCCAGTTTCTGTATGCCTCCAGCACCCAACAATATTCTCTGTGTCCTACTAGCACCTGCATCTCAGCACCTATGTTATTCCCAGTTTGTTTCAGCCAGCCAGTTGTTACTGGAATCTGCACATTCCTTGTCTACACACTTGCTTCAGTGATTCCATGCCTATTTGCCTACAGCCTGCTCCAGTGTGATCCTGTGCACTCCAGCTTGTACCCTTCACCAGTGACCCTGTGTGGCTCCATGTACTTCTACCTGCTCCCAGTGCCTCTGTGTATTTCTGCCTGTTTGGCCCATATTACCTACTGACCTGTAAATCCAGAGTTTTAGCACTGCAAGGGACTCCTTCCTACATGATATAACAAAATAATAATTACAGTTCTGTTTCAATAATATAAATGATTCTTCAGTGTGAAAATTCATGCACAATAAATCATTCAATACATATTGTGGTTAACTAAAGTCCTCCAAACAGTACATGAAACCAAAATTGATTTCAAACAAAATAGGTTCAAATAAAGCAATCTGACGGTGTAATGACTAAAAAGTTCCCATCACCAATATTATTCTTCCAGGTGTAGAATAATCTTTGATCAAAGGTGACCATCACCACTAATACCGGAAAATGCACTAACTGGAAGCATGTGCCTATCTCACTACAAGATTAGGCAAACACAGCTTAATTCCAAAGATCTTCCTAACAGGTGCAGTCCCCTTTAAGGCTTCACCTTCACTGCTGTCCTCTCCCCATTCAGTGGTTAGAATTCATAGCCAGCATAAAAATAACAAAAAAAACCCATAGTGTAGTATCTTAAACATCCAAACTTATTTGACACAAGTAATCAATGTACAGTGGTACCTCGGTTCACGAACGTTTCTGTGCACGAACAACTCAGTTCACGAACAGAAGAGTTCACAAAAATTTGATTTGGTTCATGAACTCCGCTTCAGTTCGCAAACACGATTTGTGGCCATTTTCCCTGCTTTTCCCTGATGAGATTGCGGGTCACATGAAGACACTGAAAGTGTACAGTACTGTGAAGACACTTACAGTACAGTACTGGGAAGCTTTTTGGTGTGCTTTTTAGCACATACGTACTGTACTGTACATCCAGTATGGCTCCAAAGAAAATGCAGAGCAAGCACGGTGGTAAGAAGAAAGTGTGGAGCAGTAGTGACAACAATGTGCAAAGCGCAAATGCAGGTGACAAGTATGTGCAAGGTTAATGTTCCCTCTCTTCATACTGTACTGTACTTTTTTTTTATAGCTTTGTGGTTCAAAAAAAAAAAAAAAAAAAGGTCAGAATGGATTAACCGGATTTACATTGAACCCTATGGGAAAATTTGCCTCGGTTCGGGACCAATTCGGTTCACGACCAGAGTCAGTTCACAAATTAAGTTTGTGAACTGAGGTATCACTGTGTTCATAGAAGTTATTTAAGCATAAGTTTAACATCAAGTATATAGATGTGTTGGCAAAGATACTGTATACAGAAAAGTCGCTGGTCGCCAGCCACTCCAATCTTTCCCAGCTCACAGAAACATCAAAAATAACAGGACACTACTCACTCCTACTCACTTTGATTCTGATTTATTGAGCCCTAAGATAAAACTAGTTATAGAATCCCAGACCAAAAGCAACAAGGTTAACTAAAAATAAAAAGAGCTGTATTTAGTTCAATCTCGTTTTATTGATCAGGAAGAGGAACAAAAAACTCTTACAGACAACCGAGTTA
>BLSH010257947.1:142163-153116 GCA_018402905.1 Glandirana rugosa | reverse complement strand
TGCTGTATCATTTACCCCTCTATATGTTCTAAAAAAACTTGAATAAAACCTGGAATAAAACAATAAAATGTTTTTAAAAGTTCTTTTGTCCCCTTTCTTCTCCCCCCCCCTCCCCCTGTCAGCTCAGGAGTCAGCATTATGAAATTCTGTAATCACAAACCCTTGTAGTGCTACTTCCGCAAGAGCCGTTTAGTAATCTGGGTTCTCTGTTCTGAGTTGTGACTTCAAGAACAACAGCCCTTATGACACACCTGTTTGAATGAAAGTACCTGCAAGGCACTTATAAGAGCACAAGTATAGATACCTTTAACTCAGCTGTGAATTGGTACCAGGAAATAGACACAAGACCATTTAGTGGTAAATTAACTCAATGTATAGGCTTGAGCATAAATGCACAGGTAGTTTTGGACACAGTCCCTTAGACAGTATAATAAATATGCCAAGGTAACTTAGAATAGAGTTCTGTACCACTAGACTGGGATTAACTCATGAAACAGCAAAGTCAGCAAAAAATACTGTATATAAGCATTAACTGCAATGTGAATAATAATACTAAAACTAGTATAGAATGCATTCAAGGAGAATGGCTAAGATATGGTGCAATGTCCCATGAGAGGTACTTCTTAGCATAAGCAATAGGTGGGTGAAGGTCTCTGTGTAGCAGCTGTAAAGGGAAAGTCTTTAGTCCTAACTCTTCAGATGGCTAGCTTTGGAGCCCAGCTGTACTGTTGATGCATGTAAGAATAGTCCCAGTCAAGCATGCAGGCAGTAATAAAGCTACTAGATGGCTGTATGGTCAATTCCTAAAGGGCTTAGTCTCAGCAGATACTAAATCCCCACAGTAGCAGCTCACAGTCCCAATGATATTGCAGCTCACCATTCAGCCACCCAAAGTGATTTCTCTTTGCTCTGCATTCAGGTGACTCTGGTTGTCTGCACCCCTAAACTCAGTGCTCTGGATCCTGTTCAAGCCGCCAATATGCAGTGATCTTGCACACTAGACAGCGATGTGCACTCTCTGGTCTCCCTCACGGCAAGAGTAAGCTATGTCCTGTGCAGAGAATGCAAGTCTTTTCCCCTCCTCCTGTCAATCTCTCTCTGGGAAATGCTGTTCAAAAACTCTTGAGTACAGTAGAGTCTCTCTCCTCTGGACTACATTTTCCACAATGCAGTGCTGCCTGACTCAGTCTATTGAACTCTTCCTGCTCAACAACTCCCTCATCTTGCCTTGCATGGGTGTACATTTAAGTATACTCGTATAAACAAGGCCTAAATGTAACATACAAGCATATATAAATACAGGAAAGTTAGAAGAAACCACAGCGCTGGCAGCCTCCTTAAACCACTACCTGGGCAACAAAGGACATAATTGGTGAAGTACAGATACAATGTGATTAAAGCACTACCCATACAAAGTGCAAAAAAAATGTGAAAAGGATATTAAATAATATATGAAAAATCAAAATTGCTGCAAATAGTTGAATCAAAATACGAAAGTGCTATAATCTTTGACCAATGACACAATCACTTGTGCCTCAGACTAACACTGTATTCCCATATGAAAAACAGTGCTATCACTCGTAGAAAACATCAAATTAACTAAAAAAAACATTATTCCAGTAATACACACACATAAATTCATCAATTATTATAGTGTCAGCAATAATAATTCATCACAATCCCAAGGGTTATAAAGTGCTTGGTGTTTCACTTTAAACCCAAAAAACAGTCCAAAAGATTTATAAAGTGCTTAGTGCTTTACACAAAAAAATTGGCAATAGATAATAAATCATAAAAGTCCAAAAAAAAAAATAGTAAAAGTGCTTAGTGCTTCACTTCTAGCAGAAAAAAGTGATCCAGTGATAGAATGCCACTCCACGCATGCTCTGTGCCACTCTCCCTCTCTCATTAGCTACTCACCAGAAAACGGTGACCACCAGCTTTTCAGTCTGGGGTCCAATAAGCTTTTTCTGGTGTTAGTGACTGTAGGGTGCTGTTTCCTTTAAGAGCGGGATGCTTTGCAGGATAGCTTGGGGCCAATTTCCTACTTGTGTGATATAAACAGAACAGAACTGTTTTCTTGATTTCCCGCTTTCCTTTTTGTTCATTAACTCCTCCAATATTGACCAACTATCTCTAGTATGGTCAGAAAGTGCATGTAGGGAGTGTTCCTTGTAGATTCCTGCAGTGTCTGGCTCAATTGGTATTATCCATCATTGGGGTGGTCATAAGCATGAGAAGAAAAAACCTCATAGCGCAATAACGTTTTAAAAATGTATTAAGAACAATTAAAAACAATCATCAAAAGACTCATATGTCATGGTGCCTGATAGTCCTGGCACCCGGCGTGTATAGCAGAGGATTTATTTGTAGGGAAATCGGCCCTTGTGGTATATGCCGTTCGTAGCCCGGCTCCATCTCGATTTCCTATGGTAGATGATTTTAATTCTTTTTTGTCACGTTAGCAGGAGAATCTTGTTAAGAGAACACTGAGCTGGCTGAGCTGTGAGAACTGTCCAGCGATCCTGACTCAGGTGCATCTGAAAGCAGGAAATCAAGAAAACAGTTCTGTTCTGTTTATATCACACAAGCAGGAAATTGGCCCCAAGCTATCCTTCCAAGCATCCCACTCTTAAAGGAAACAGCACCCTACAGTCACTAACACCAGAAAAAGCTTATTGGACCCCAGACTGAAAAGCTAGTGGTCACCATTTTCTGGTGAGTAGTTAATGAGAGGGGGAGAGTGGCACAGAGAATGCGTGGAGTGGCATTCTATCACTGGTGCACTTTTTCCTGCTAGAAGTAAAGCACTAAGCACTTTTACAAATTTTTTTTGGACTTTTATGATTTATTATCTATTGCCACTTTTTTGTGTAAAGCACTAAGCACTTTATAAATCTTTTGGACTGTTTTTTGGGTTTAAAGTGAAACACCAAGCACTTTATAACCCTTGGAATTGTGATGAATTATTATTGCTGACACTATAATAATTGATGAATTTATTTGTGTGTATTACTGGAATATTTTTTTTAGTTAATTTGATGTTTTCTACGAGTGATAGCACTGTTTTTCATATGGGAATACGGTGTTAGTCTGAGGCACAAGTGATTGTGTCATTGGTCAAAAATGATAGCACTTTTGTATTTTGATTCAACTATTTGCAGCAATTTTGATTTTTCATATATTATTTAATATCCTTTTCACATTTTTTTTGCACTTTGTATGGGTAGTGGTTTAATCACATTATATCTGTACTTCACCAATTATGTCCTTTGTTGCCCAGGTAGTGGTTTAAGGAGGCTGCCAGCGCTGTTGTTTCTTCTAACTTTCCTTCATTATAGGGTGGGGCTATTTCCCCTCTCATATATATATACATAGCAGTGGCAGTAAGCACCTTTGTTTTTAGGAGACATTTTTGTTTTTAGGATACACTTTTGTTTTAGGATACACCTTTATACACTCTTTTACACCAGCGCGGGCAGGAGTGGGAGCAATGTGTACAGGGGGGCAGGAGTGGAAGCAGTGTGTACAGGGTAAAAGAGGGTCAGTGTATACAGGGGGGTAGTGTATACAGGGGGGCGGTGTGTACAAGGGAAGAGAGGGTCAGTGTATACAGGGGGGCAGTGTGCAGAGAGGGCAGGACAGTGTGTACAGGGGGTGACTTTAATTTTGGTTAATTCCCGGGTTGTGTGTATATTAATGTGTGTTAGACTAAAAACCCATGCCTAATATTTAGCATTGCCCCTCCACATAAGCTAGGTGGATAGAGGAGTCCTCCTCGTTGTGTTATTGTATTCTGACAGTGAGGACTCCATTGTCAGAATATACTGATAACTAGCTAAGTTCATATAGATTCTATTATTTTCAGACAGGTCGGACCTGAGCCAAATGCTTGCCCTGAGACATAGTGTAGCTCAGTAGCTTTACAGCACAATTGAGAAATATGCAGATCTTGTTATCATCAATTTTTTTGTTTCAGCAAAAAAAATTTTGGCCCAGTCTCAGAAATATTTCTATGAATTGCATGGTGGTTGCTTATGTCTACCCATAAATAAAGCTGATGACACCAGTGAAGAAGGTCTTTTCAGTTCTGAATATATGATTTGCGGATGGACACCAATTATTTTATCCCCAAGCACAATAGGTACTAGTCGTTGCTGTGGTATATGATGAGACGTAACACTGTACTGGTGATTATAAAACAACCTGAATGTGTCCCAGTGGAGAATGAGTCATCTGAGGCTGGGTAGATATTTTACTGCCCATTGTATATGACACTTAACCTCTGAGCATCCATGGCCACTCTTTATTTAGTGTACAAAGATTCCAATAATACTTTAGCTAGGTAAAAATTATCTATACATACCCATGTTAAAACTGAGCTGATGCTAATCATATGGTGAAGAATATTTAAATAGTTTAATTTCCTAATAAAAATGAATTTAAACTTTCTCCTATCCACTCTCAGCAACATCTCTTTCTATTTTTTTCTCTAGCACTTTCACACTTCAAGGTCTCTGTTGTGATCTATAGTTCTAGTCTATTCAAATCTATCAGTCTTTTCAATCTTCATAATTGAGTTCTCTTATATCATCTAAATTACTAATCAATCTCTTCTTCAGAAATCATTCCCTTCTTCCTCCTTCTGTATTCCTCTCAAACATTTTCTTTGGGATTCCGTCCTCTACCCTTTTCACATGATCAAGCAATCAAATCTACTGGCTCTTTGCTCTTTTATTGTTGTTGCGGAATTCTTCATTTGTCCTTATTTTTTAGTAAATATCTACCAACATCTCTCTAAAAAAAAAAAACCTCCTTAAATCCTTTTTGCAGAACTGTTTACTCTGTCAATTATCTTGTTAGTAACAAGTTTTCTGCTGCATATAAAACAACAGGTTTAAGAATAGTTATATAGTGTGCAAATCCAAAAATGAAATTTCTGCAACAAAATGCTTGATCTCCTAACTTTATTGAATAATATCTTTCTTCAGTGCATGCTCTTGCTTTAAACCTAGAAAGTCCTTGCTACTCCCTGTTGCCAGGCCATTATGAACATATACCAAAAACAGTATTCTCACTTCAATTTGTATTATTATGCCTTTAGGGTTAGCTATTATCTTTTTTTTTTTAAAGCTAAACTTAAACTGCCTAAATATATTTCGATTTTTTTTGTGCTATGACCCTTTTAATTCAATATTACCAAATTCATTGGTTTTCCCATTTCCGGTAAAACTGTAACCATCTCATTGCTGATGTAATTAAGTGTTTGTCTAAACTCTACAAATAGCACCTGGAGATTTCTGATTGTAATTGTGTGATATTGACAACAATTTACAAATTGTTAAAAAAGGCATTTATTAAAATAAATCCACAAAGGTGGCCACCTATATAAGGCTGCAACGATGCAACTAATATTTTTCTAGAGCCGTTACATATTATTATCAAAAAAGCTGTGCATCCTCGTTGTCTTATATGGTTTTCAATATTTGCAGCATTTTTAATTATATAGTTTTAGCACCAATCTTACCTGTTCTAGATGAGGCATACTTTTGCTAGTTATTATTAAATGAACTGGTCTCCTGTTGTTTGCATATTGTGCCTTATTTGTTTATGGGGTCCAAAATAAGCTTTTTAAAATAATCTAGTAGTTTATAGATCCTCCTCTACACTCTTTCTCCTGCATTTACCACTACCTCTGTCATATATTTATTAATTCCAAGAACCTATATCTTTCAATACATTGTTTACATCCACTTAAGTTCCTCATCTTTAAAATGGCCTTTCCCTTTACTCATGCAGGGTAAGGCTTTCTTAATGCCTCCTTAGGAGTATGACTCACTACCCTTTTCCAATTTGGCAGTGATGGTGCCTTGTGATATGCCCAGTGTTGCTGCATTGGGGGATGGGGGGCAAAACTCTGCCAAGTAAGTTTGGAGATTACACAGGAATTTATTTCCCCTGACGCTAACAATAGCATAGGTGAGTCTTTGATTTCCTTGTTAGGCACAGACCATCTCCAAGTCCGGAGCATCGGTTTGATTTCAAGATATGTTGCCTTAGATGGGTTGGTTTCCACACTTCCACACTGTGAAGGGTCCCACCTCACAAGGTTTATAACTCTTAGTTTTTGGGGACCTTTATTAGCATGGCCAACTTGCCACATCATTAGACCATTCGTAAGCATCACCAATTTCTAATTCTATTATACTGTATGTAAATAAATACTCCTGTGCTACTACAAAATACAGAACTCCTCTATATGACTGTGTTAGAAGCTGCTAAATGCTCCTGTGTAATCACCAACCACAGCATTAAAAAATTTAATAAAGAACAGTGTAGTGCTTCATATAAAACAAATGCATAATTAAATAATTATTGCATAATAAATTGAAAAATGAATAATACGCTCAAAAAATGTATGTAGATAAATATCAATTTAATCAATAATAATACAGTGTCCTTGTGCTTTTTTGTGCTTAATCACACTGTAGAACAAAAAAATGTCTGTGTGCTTATATCCTCCAATGAATCATGCAATATTGTACTCCAAACATATCTTGCTGACCATGTGGATCAGATGAATGCTTCCTTAATCCCCAGTGCTGCATCTGTCCCCCGGCACCTCTGCACTGAGAACCGATACATTGAACACCGCTGATCGCTCGGTTCTCACAGCTCCGTGAACAGAGAGCTGCAGACTGTCAGTCACAGCTCTGTGCTTTCCTCCCTCCTTGCTTATTGGAGCACTGGGCTGCGGAGGGGATGGGGTGGCCGACTTAGTCTCTCAGCGGCTCGCTGAGAGGCTGAGCCGGGTGTCAGTCTAGGGATCTGGTGGATCCAGACTCCATTGTCTTGATAATGTGGTGCCTGGACTGACTTCTGTGATGTCAGCCAAGAGTGGCTTCTACCCACTCTCTGCTGAAAATGGGTCACAGGAGTGCAAAATGAATTGCACTCCTGTGATCCATAGGAGAAGTACAGCCAAATGAACTTTAACTATACTTCTGCTTTAAGGTCAAAGCAAGATCAGTAATGTGAACCCCCATTTGTTATCTCTAATCTTTCTCCAGTCACCTCCAGCAGTCCAAACCCATGGTCAATAATTATATAAATCTGTGGCTTAGCTTATCAATTTTTAATTCTATGCTAACAGTACCTGCTCACATCTCTGACATCCTTCTTCCTCAGTGTGACTTGGCTTCAGTTTTCATTACCAGTCTGTATATCTACTCAGTTACTGAGTGGGTCTCTGGGCAGTTAAATGGTCTATTTTACTGCCAGGAGACCCACTCAGTAACTGAGGCTCACCTTGGGGCTTACAGTTATAAAATAGTTGTACAGCCGCTGCGACTCAGTTGACATGAATGGTAAGATAGCTTTCAGATGGGTATTCATATTGATACACCCCATGTGAACTTGTTTGTCTATTGCTCAACCCTGTTGGAGACTGAGGATTTGGGACATGTGTAGAGGAATGCTGGGGATGGATTCTTTAAAGCACAATTGAGCTTTCAAGTTAATACAGCTAAATACATTTTAGTTGCATCAAAATAAAATATGTGCAAAATCTTACTTTTTTTTTGGAAAGCCTCTACAACCTAAGTAAAAGAGCCTGTCCCCTACCAGCACACCATAGGGAAGGAAAGGACCCTTGCTCTCTTTGCAGAAGTAGCGGCTTCTCTGCAGAGATCTATTATGCCCCTTGTGAATCAGCGCTAGAGCTCTCCAATCAGAATAGATCATGAACTTTCCTGGTTGCAAAGCTATACAGTAAGTCTGGCTCAGGGGGGAAAGTGCTGGACTCCTGCAGAGAGATCACTGTTTTGTACAATTTTTTGTTTTGATGCACCTGAAATGTGTGTAGCTGATTTATACTGAAAATTCAGTTGGAATTTAATATAATTTCTGTAGTGAATGAATACATCTGCAAACACCTTTCTAAATGTTTAGACAGGGAATTTGAATTTGTTTTTCCCTCTTGGTTTCTAACTGAGCTCTCTGGAGAAAGGAACCGGGTAAAGAGTTATATTTCCAAACTTGTCTAGCTTTCCTAAATATGCTAATATGTGTGTGACTCATGGCCTCATTCTTCAAATAAATATTAATTATCAAAATGTTTCAGAGCGTTTCAGGGAAAGACAACATTGCTATTTTGATTGATACCAAACAAGTAATAATTTCAGGAAATGAAACATGTTCAAGGAAAATACACTATAACTAAGCCATGACTCATGACAGAGTAATCTGTAAATAAGTTACATTATTCCAGATGAGAACTTATTAAGAGTGAATTATTACAGCAGAAGTAAGAGGAAATAGTACTTAAAATGTATTTTGAAGGTGATTAATCTTACTTAGTCATAGCATTAAACTTAATGGAATGAGATAGGTCTCAGCCATCTATTTTTCTGTGGTGAAATGAAGTCAGTTTAGTATGGAATATGCCTATATAACATAACTGATTTTGCTAACTGTATAAGATATTTGGGGACATTCAGTCTCTTTTTTTTCTTTGGGACAGGCTTAACTTCACTTTGGTTGACCTCAGCAAGAGGGCAAGCACATTCAATGATTATCTTGAAACAGCTACTGTTCCTATCAGTGATACTGTTTTCCATAGGGATTAACCACCTTGGACCTTTTACACTGTTTGAAGGAACTAAAATGTATTTAATAGGGGTTTTTTACAATTTGAATTACATAGGACTGAGCTACATACTTATCACTTTCAAATAGCATAATATAAGCTTTTTATTGCAATACAAAACTAAAGTGGTTCTAAAGGCTGGGCGTTTTTTTAATACATTCCCTGCATTAAGGTAAAAAACACCCCACTAACTTTTTCCCTCCCCCCACCTCTAAACGCTTACCTGAGCCTGTCGGGGATCCAGTGCTGTGCCCGCTGCAGTCTTCTCTCCCCTCTCTTTCTCTTCTCACAGGGATTTGGGCAGCAGCAGGAGCCATTGGCTCTTGCTGCTGTGAATCAAAAGATTTTTAGGATGGACCGGGGGGCTGGGCCAAACTGCACTGTGTGTATCTATGGACTGAGGCTCCATAGACACACACAGCTTGGGAGTGAGCACCCCTTGCTTGCTATGGGGGCACACAGAAAAGAGAAGGAGCCAAGAGCGTGGTGGGAGACCCCGGAAGAGGAAGCCCAGTGTTGCTCTGTGCAAAATCATTGCACAGAGCAAGTAAGAACAACATGTTTGTAATATTAATAAAAAAATCTAGACTTTACAATCACTTTAATTTAACTTAAAAGATGGCATTTGTTTCCTTCATTGCTGAGTCAATACTTAGTAAACCACATTTAGCTGTAATTACAGCTGTAAGTCTCCTGGGCTAAAACATATTTTCAAACACTGATCCTACAGCTTTTTTTTTACCCATATTTTTTGGCAAAATTACACAAAAAATTACACACGGATTATAGTGAGCCATTCTCAGACATATACATTTATAATTTCATACCACTTTGGCTTTGGTCATGTGTTCAAGAATGTGATAATCAAAACTGAACCTTTGCATTAGCAAATCTCCTGCTGGCTGAAACTGTTTTTTCTCTGGAACTGTCCACATACTTGACTCCATTTATCTTGCCCCTTAATCCAGGCCAGTTTCCCAGTACCTTTTAATGAAAAGCATGATTTATGTTTAAATCTAGGAAAAGGAACACTGCCAGCATCAGCAGCACACACACACACACTGTTTCACACACAAAACAGATAACTTGTTTTTTGAACCCACAGATCCTCACGTTGTGCCTCTTCTGGGTGCTGCACAGCCTTTGCTCAGTGTTGGCCTTACCCTATTTCTACTGTACATACACATCATAGCCTCATTCATTCCTGTGGCTGTTCTGGATGGCTTTGTTCTCAATGAATACAAACCCACTCATATGAATAAAGGAGATTGTACTGCATGTGCTAAGTAGGTGCAGGGCTTTGCTGGGTGCATTTTTGAGCAAAAGGTTGTGTAGTTTAGAGTAAGGAAGCAAAGAGAAGATATACAATAATGAATGCAAATATTTACTGAGGGTTATGCCGTGGGAAAAGGGGGGGTTGGATGTGAAGCATAACTTCATTAATAAAATATATATACAGTGGGTATGGAAAGTATTCAGGCCCCCTTACATTTTTCACTCTTTGTTATATTGCAGCCATTTGCTAAAATAATTTACATTCATTTTTTCCCCTCATTAATGTACACACAGCACCCCATATTGACAGAAAAACACAGAACTGTTGACATTTTTGCAGATTTATTAAAAAAGAAAAACTGAAATATCACATGGTCCTAAGTATTCAGACCCTTTGCTCAGTATTTAGTAGAAGCACCCTTTTGATCTAATACAGCCATGAGTCTTTTTGGGAAAGATGCAAGAACTTTTTCACACCTGGATTTGGGGATCCTCTGCCATTCCTCCTTGCAGATCCTCTCCAGTCCTGCCAGGTTGGATGGTGAACGTTGGTGGACAGCCATTTTTAGGTCTCTCCAGAGATGCTCAATTGGGTTTAAGTCAGGGCTCTGGCTGGGCCATTCAAGAACAGTCATGGAGTTGTTGTGAAGCCAGTTCTTCGTTATTTTAGCTGTGTGCTTAGGGTCATTGTCTTGTTGGAAGGTAAACCTTCGGCCCAGTCTGAGGTCCTGAGCACTCTGGAGAAGGTTTTCATCCAGGATATCCCTGTACTTGGCTGCATTCATCTTTCCCTCGATTGCAACCAGTCGTCCTGTCCCTGCAGCTGAAAAACACCCCCATAGCATGATGCTGCCACCATCATGCTTCACTGTTGGGACTGTATTGGACAGGTGATGAGCAGTGCCTGGTTTTCTCCACACATACCACTTAGAATTAAGGCCAAAAAGTTCTATCTTGGTCTCATTGAAAAACCGGAATTAAGATTCGCCATACACACCTCTTTTGGTCCGTGACGAGTAGTGGACAGGTTA
>BLSH010257947.1:124953-136337 GCA_018402905.1 Glandirana rugosa | reverse complement strand
ATTCTTCTCTTCACACAGAGAAGACCCGGATGCGGGATAAATGCCCACCGGGAAGTTCCAAGGAGCCGCATCACCCGCAAAGAATGAATCGCTCAGTGTGTGATAAGTCGGCTCAGAGGAGTGGTCGGCGGCGGGATAAAATCCATGTGGAACGCCACTCCAGGTCACCCTCCCTGGTGCCTCATTGCATTGCCGCGAGCCCAGGCCAATGGCTGTTGCAACACCAGGAAGCAACCGCTAAGCGCTAGCATGTGCATAAACAGACGCAGATCCTCTTCATCTTCTGAACAGGCCTCGGCCCGGGAGGAGAAGGCCTGCTGGGCGCACGGGCAAACTGCCTGCCAGGGAGGCGTGTATACTTCTCTTGTTTAAAGGAAGCCGCATGTGGTAATGCAGCAGATGCACGCCAGGTGAAGCACTATATTAAGGCGGCAGTCAAGGGCGGCTGGAAGGCCGAGGTGGTACTCTTCCGCTTCAGCTTCAGAATCAGAGCCAGAGGCAACATATCGCTACAGTTCTTTTGGCCTGATTCGCACCCGTGCGTTTTTGGTGCGTTTTTGCAGATCGGCACTACAATCTATTTGGCATTGTTTCCTATGGGACATGTCTGTGGTGTGGGTCTGCGCGATAGACCCTGGAGTCAGATGTGCAACAAGTGTCTGGAGGGAGCGCAGGGCTTATTCCGCAGGGAAGGAAAAGATTTCCCTCAGCCGTTCGATCCCTTCGGAGAGATCTAAAAAGAGTTTCGGGGAAGCTTCCGCGTACCAACCGGGGCGACCGTTCTTTAGACAAGTGGAAGGAGCAGGGTCCAGCCTTTTCCAAGGCAACCAAAGCCAAGGCGAACCAGCCAGCGAAAGCTTTAGTCAAGCTTTTCTGAAGGTTCCCTGTCCAGACTTCCCAAGTGGGAGCAGACTGTCTTACTTTGGAGAGGTCTAGGCGGAAGAAGTTTAAGATACCTGGGTCTTGGACTTCATTCAAGGAAGACCTCCCTAGTCTCATTCTGTGGAGATCCGAATTTCTACTTGTCCAGTGGAAAGGGCGTTGTTTATTAATGTATGTAAAGAATTTATTGCCATCTAGAAATTCTGCCAGTTCTGAAACACGAGAAGGGAGAAGGATTCTATTCTCTTCTGTTCTTGGTAACAAGACCCTCAGAAGGATTCAGGCTGGTCCTGGACTTAAGAGCCCGAATACCTTCATGAAAGTCCCTCCATCCAGAATGGAGTCCTTGCAAACCATCATTGTTCATTGTGAAGAAGGGAGATTTGCTAGCGTCAATAGGCCTAGCGGATGCTTACCTATATGTGCCCATAAGTGCATCACACCATCGCTTCCATGGCCAGTTTCGTTGTCTGCCTTTTGGGCTGGGCATGGTTCCAAGAACTTTTTCATAAGTTTTGGCTGTAATCATCACTATCTTAAGGATCAGAGGCATTCAAATTTTTCATTATCTAGACGACATTTTTCCTTGTGCCGCGTCAAAGTCGCTCCTTCAACAGCATGGGCTGATAACCTGCAGCACGATCAGACGGTTTGGTTGGTTGATCAACCATCACAAGAGCCTGTTGCAACCGACTCAAGTCCTAGAGTATCTAGGAATGCAATTTGACACTACCCAAGTTTGTGTATTCTGCCTCTTAGGAAGTTGGTGGAAGTTCGGACCAAGTCGGGAATGGGCATGACCAGGCAATTTCTGATGACCAAGAAGTGTATGCACTACCTGGGCCTGTTGTCATCCACAATCCAGGTAGTACCTTGGGCCAAATTTCGGAAGGAGAGTTTTTCAATACAATTTTGTTCATCAGTGGGATCGCCACTCATTAACCCGGAAGATCTGCCATTCAGTACCAAGAAAACGTCCTCTGATATGGTGGAAGGTATCTCAGAATCTATACCGCAGGGTGCCTCTCGAACCTCCAGTTCCAGTAGTGCTGACTACAGATGCCAGCATAGACCGGGGAGCTCATTCCTTATGCAACAAGTACAGGGCAAATGAGAAGCATCTCTATCTCAGCATTCAAACCTGTTAGAATTAGGGGCCGTTCAGCACACTCTAGTAGCCTTCCAATCAATGTTGCAAAGCCTACGTGGTCCTGCAAGGGGGCACCAGGAGCCTCCCACTACTCAGAGTGGCATGCCAGATTGTTCCCTAGGCAGCAGCATACCTTCTGGGTCCACAAAACAAGCTGGTAGATCAACTGAGTCGGAGATCCGTGGATTTGAAAGAACAGAGCTTGGATCCCAGATACCTGTTCAAAATCTTCAAGGTCTCGGGGACCTCAATCATAGATTGGGTGACGTTGGAGGAGAACTCTCAGATTACGTGTTACTTCTCCCAAAGGTGGCACTCGCAGGCTTTAGGCTAGGATGCTCTATCCATTCCATGGGACTTTGCCTTAGTCGTGGTTCCTCCGCTCTCACTAATTCTCAGAGTTTTAATGAAGAACAGGAAAAGATAACAGCAATAGCGGCATGGCCCTTCTGGCCCGGAAGACCATGATGTTCAGTAGCATAGAAGATGCCGATGTGTCAGCCAATTCTCCTACCTCCTCCTCACAAACATTTTCTACTGCAGGACAAGCAGTGTAAGCCGGGAAAACTGAGGTTCATGGCGTGGAGCTTTTAGTCAAAAGAAAACTACCGATAATACTTTATTATAGGATATATAAGGCCTTTTTGTCGCTTCTCAGCAGGAAAGAGCTGGGTTCTGAGGGCACCCGTGGTCTCTAGCATATTGAAATTTCTCCAGGAAAGTTGGGGCAAGGGTTTTGTCGTTTAGCTCCTCAAAGGTTTGAGTCTGCCCTGTCAGCTACAGGGGAACAAAGATGGGCCTTGGATCCTCTAGGGATGCATTCCTGAAAGGCAGCAATAAAGAACAGGCCTTCAATAAAGCCCTTTCCGAAGTGGGACCTGCCTTTAATTCTGTAAGCCTTATTAGCACCTCCGTGCACCTCAGTGCAATTTTTTGATGGCAATTACATTGGCCAGATGGGTGTCTGAACTGTGTGCTTTTCAACCAGGGAGCCATATTGCCAAATTCTCCAAGAGGAAACAATACTCAGAACAGTCCCCAACTTTCTTCTAAAAGGTGGCATCAGCCTTGCAGTTGAATTGGGAAGCAGTCGTATCGGCTTTTCCGGGTAGTAACTCGAAAGACGAATGGACTAGGCTGGATCTAGTGTGGGCCTTATCAATATACCTAGAGTGGACTAGATGTCTGGAAACATGATCAGCTCTTCATCTTGCCCGGGCCCTCCAGGAAAGGCATGGCTAGGTCTCCTAGAATAGGGTCTTCATAGATCATTAAACCTATCCAGATGGCATATAGAGAGGCGGGATATCCTCCGCCACTGGAGCTCAAAGCAAATTTATGAGAAGCATGGCAGATTCCTGTGCGTCATACGCTAAGGTGTCAGCAGAAGTAGGGTGCAGGACAGCTAGCTTGAATGCACCGAATACTTTCATTCCGCGCTACAGAGTGAAGGTAACTCTGACAGCATCGGAAGCTTTTGGGTCTACTGTTTTGTCGGCGGCTGTCGGCCATTAAATTATTGATATTGGCTTATGATTCTGGTGTTTCATGTCTTCCCTCCCCTTATGTGGTTGATTGCTTGGTACATCCCATAGTAGGCTGACATGAGGAGGTCCAGGAATGAGGAAAATTGTTTTCATACTTACCATAATTTTCCTTTCCTGGATCCTCCTCATGTCAGCCGAGGAATTCCCACCCAAAGTCCGTCGCGAGGTGGGTAAACTGAACACTGCATATGGGCAGACAGCCGCCTCTTATAGGCTTGGAAAGAGGTTGTCCTGAAGGGGTCAGAGGGGGCGGAGCTGACCCATAGTAGGCTGACATGAGGAGGATCCAGGAAAGGAAAATTACGGTAAGCATGAAAACAATTTTCCTCAATGTTTTAGATCCATTTAAGAGTCATGTGATATGGAAAATAAATATAATTATCTTTAGCATTATAAATATGGCCAAACAAGAAATATAAGGCACAAATTGCAATATGTGTTATCAATATAGCTAAGACATTACATGGAAATGTGACCTTTACAATTTTGCTTAAAGAATAACTCCACTTTTGTTGAGAAACTCAATGTGAACATTCCCCTCTGTGTGATGTACAACGTATGTAAATTGCAGGGATTTTAATAAACGTTTGCTACCTTTGTTACCAGATTGCTACCTTTTGTTATTCTGAAGGAATAGCTATTGTTTGTCTGTGTCCATGTGCAAAGTGAATGTGAATGGAGGTGATTTTAAAATTATCAATGAGCTGCTGCACTTACAGGGTTCTAATGAGAAAATTTGCAGGTTCCGCATCCCTTTAGATGTGATTTCCTTTTGGGAGCATCTCAAAACTCTGACATTTTTGTTGCAGGAGGTGCCCAAAATCTATCTTGTATCTTAGTGCAGACTTCTGGGTAACTCAATGAGCCAATTACATCTGTGTCCAGAACGCTTCCAGGTAGCCATATTGCATTGCATTTTGCTAAAAATGACAGTGCTGCAGATTGAAAAAGAAAAGTCTTTTTTAATAACATTCAATTACAATATGACTTGTTTAGCAATTTTGTATGTTATATTATGTTTTTATTTGCTATTTTTTCACATGAAAGTGGAGTTACCTTTTAAACTTTGAGCGGCATTTTCACAAGTCCTTGCATGGGTATTGGATGAAACTACAAAATGGTGTAAAAACCTTATATTCTTTACTCTTTCTATTTTTCTTGGCGATCATAATCACTAGTACTGAAAAGTGATGGAATTTTTTTTTTAAATGTATACTTGTCACCAGAGCAAGAGGTGAAGGTAAATCTTTCAAAGGTGATACTGTTCAGATTACACATATCCAAGAGGTGAATTCCCTTCACATTGTGGAGATTTACTCTTACTTCCTGTTCTCTCTCTGGGACATGAAGTGAAATGAACTCTTCCAATGGTTCAAAGACAAAAAAAGATAAACTGATAGGGGTTTTAAACATTCACTGCAGTATTGAAAACTAAAAAATATGTAATTTGTATATACACTATATTACCAAAAGTATTTGGACGCCTACCTTTACACGCATATGAACTTTAATGGCATCCCAGGCTTAGTGTTGAATATTGAGTTGGCCCACCCTTTGCAGCCATAACAGCTTCATCTCTTCTGGGAATGCTGTCCGCAAGGTTTACGAGTGTGTCTATTGGAATGTTTGACCATTCTTCCAGAAGTGCATTTGTGAGGTCAGCCACTGATGTGGCGAGAGGGCCTGGCTCGCAGTCTCCACTCTAATTCATCCTAAATGTATTCTATCGGGTTGAGGTCAGGACTCTGTGCAGGCCAGTCAAGTTCCTCCACCCCAGACTCGCTCATCCATGTCTTTATGGAACTTGCTTTGTGCACTGGTCCAAATCATTTGGTGGAGGGGGATTATGGTATGGGGTTGTTTTTTCAGGAGTTGGGCTTGGCCCCTTAGTTCTAGTGAAGGGAACTCTTAAGACATCAGCATACCAAGACATTTTGGACAATTTCATGCTCCCAACTTTGTTGGAACAGTTTGGGATGAGCAAGTTTGGGGTGGAAGAACTTGACTGGCCTGCACAGAGTCCTGACCTCAACCTGATAGAACACCTTTGGGATGCATTAGAGCAGAGACTGCGAGCCAGACCTTCTTGTCCACATCAGTGCCTGACCTCACAAATACGCTTCTGGAAGAATGGTCAAACATTCCCATAGACACACTATTTCTGACCGATGAGGGTATTGAAAATATAGTTACTGAGACAAACCGGTACCAAGAGCAAGAATCAGAAAGTGGGAACCAGTGACCAAAGATGACATTTGGAAATTTCTGAGCCTAATAATACTTCAGGGAGTGGTGGGAAACCCCTGCAGAAGTGGTATTGGACAATTAATAAATTACTTGCCACTCCATTCTTTGGCACGGTCATGTCAGAGTACAGATTTTCCTTGATCATGAAATATGTACACTTCGAAAACAACGAAGAATTTGATGAAACTACTCATTCTGCACCAAAACTAAAGAAAATTTGGTGTAAAATCCTTCATGCTATGCAAATTGTCAACTGGCTACATTTCAAATTCAGCCCTATATACTGGAAAAGGAACAAAATTCAATCCAAAATACAGCAACTATGGAATGGCAACATCTTCTGTTCTTTCACTCATTGAGCCATTGCTAAATCAGGGCTAATTCGTAACAACCGACAACTTTTATACATCTCCTGATCTTTATGAGTTTCTTCTGCAAAACAAAACAAATGCCTATGGAACCGTTAGGGCTAACAGGCGCGACATGCCGACAATGTTTGGCAATAAGTAGCTGAAGACTGGAGAAATGGTTGCCTGGCAGAAAGGCAAAATGATGGCACTGCGATGGCCTGACAAGAAACGTGTGCCTAATGAGTAGAGTTCATAATACCCCCATTGTTATGGTACGCATGAAAGGTAGGAAAGAAATCATGAAGCCAATGATTGACTACAGTAATACCATGAAAGGTGTAGACAGAGCCGACCAAACAATGTCATTCTACCCAGCAATTTGGAAACAGCAAAATAAGTACTACAAGAAGATCTTTAGGCATCTTCTTGAGCAATGCTTGTGGAATACCTACATCCTGCTCAAACAAAAGAGTGACAAGCCTGTGTTTCATTCTGACTTCATTTGGAAAGTTGCAGAACGTATCTTTGTGAACCACCAATCACCATCAATGGCTGTGAATAGAGCTGTTTCCGTTGTTAACCAGAAACGTCTGACTGGTCGTCACTTCATGGACTACATCCCACCAACCGAGAAAAAGTCAGCACCTACAAGGATGTGCGTGGTTTGTTGCTCGAAGTTAGATGACAAAGGAATGTAAATCCAAAAGGAAACCACGTTCCATTGTCTTGATTGTGACGTTGAACTTTGTGCAGTCCCATGTTTCAAAATGTATCATACCAGGGATGTTTATTGAACCAATATGCAGTGTCTAGTATTACAGTGACTACTAATATTGCACCCTTGTTTGGACAAATTTCAGTGTTTTTGGTTTGATTACATTAATGAATTAAACCTATTATTATTATTATATTATTCGTATTTGTAATTATTTATAATTTATTACAATATAATTTATGATTATGTGCTTTAAACTTTATCATACCCGGGATGTCTTCTAGACTCTTGTTGGACATATTTAAGTGAGCTATTCCTAAGAATTACAGGCCTACAATATAAAACAAAAAATTTACATGCAAAACAATGTTCCGCTTTGACATTCAAAATATTGGCATAATCATACCGCCAGAGAAGGGAAGGTAAAAATCACCGGTTAGTGTAACACAAAGCAACTGGTCATGGTTCCACTTTTCTATTTTACTTTAGGTAAGCCATATAGTTTTTCATTTTTTTTTCTTTTCGTTTAACCAGTGGGTTGAATAAAAAAAAAAAAATACCCAATTCCCACATCCACACACTTGATGTGGGAATCCTTCCAGCTGAGTCATTGTATTCTGACAGAGGAGAACCTTCCCTGCTGTCAGAATATACTGATCAGTGCCACTGGCTATAGCTGGCAGCACTGATCGATCAGGAAAAACGGGACAGACTGGTTGTACAGAAGTTGATCAGTAGATTGGCTTCTGTACAACCAGCCTGCCTACACATGTATTAAAATTCGGCCAGTCTTTGCTGAACCGGCCAAAGTTTAATCCATGTACGGCCTCCTTTACTATATAAGACCTGAACTGGCGAGCTGTCAGCTCTTGCTTTTGAAAGAATGAGAGTACCAGGGTGCTGTGAACTCTCGTGTGCACCTCAGCCTCTTAATGAGGGAAAAACAATGATTCATTAGCTTTAGCATATTTTGTCTTTTGTGACCAAAGACATGTTAATATGAAGGCTTAGAATTCAAGTCTGCTAAGGGGTATATCATAAATGGCGGAATATAACTGAAGATAGACCTCTATTTTGTCTGTCAATCTCAAGTATAAATACATACTTGTTGCCAAAAGGGCAGGTACATATTTAATTATATCTTTGACAATTTTAAACAGATTGAGATCCTCAAAAGTATCACTTGTAAATAACAGTGCTTAGAGAATCTTTTTTTGAAAAAGTGTTTATTCTTTTAAAGAATGTTGTTAGTGGAAAATAGTGGTAATTTGTATTTTCCAGCTTGGTTTTTTTTTATATGAAAACATTTAATGCTAAAAATGTGGAGAAATAATCCACTACTTGGATTTCATTCGTTATAGGCTGGTTGAATTGTATCTAATCTTATGGTTTTGCCAATCAGTTTTAATTAGCCATAGCTAACAATAGACTGATTAAAATGCTCACTTGATTTTTTTTTATTGACGTTCATATACATTCATTAAAAAAAACAATGTTACACATCTGCTGCCATTGCACAAAAGACATCCGGCCACACAGAATCATAGTTTATGATCATGGACTTTGCTTCTGACAAACAGCAGATGTTAACAACAGGTTCAGTGGTGGAGTGTAAACGATGATTACTATATTAAAATTCAGTCTTAGCAATGTAGAATCTTTGTTAAAACATCTATAAAAAAACTGGTTACCTTCAGTGGTGGCTGGTGAAATTTTAGGATGGGGAAAGCCAGGCCCCGCCCTTCCCTGTTTACCCCTCCCACTTTGTATAAGCCCCACCCCTTATAGATTCCACCCATTGTCAGGAGTATACAGCCCATCATCACCAGGTAGGGTATACAACATCACCAGATAGGGTATATACAGCATTATCAGAGTATATACAACAGGATATACAGCATCACAGATAGGGTATATACAGTAGGGTATACAGCAGGGTATACAGCACCCACCCCCCGCCACGGGGCTTGCGGCATTGACAGTAGCAGATCCCCCCATGGCAGTTGGGACATCAAAGTCCCGCATTTACCCCATCTAGGAAACCGGCAAAGGTGTCCAGCGAGCTGGAGCTTGGCCTGACCTCTCAGCCAATCAGGAAATCGGTAACATACCCGCATTTCCTCATTTGCTTTTCTAACACACTGAGTGGACTGCGAGCGCCATTCTCTGTGCTCCTGGCCACTCTATTTTTAAGCCTATTAGAGCCTATGGCTCTAATCAGGTGCTTCAAAAAACCCCACTGTGGTAATTCATGCGGCCAGCATTCTGAAAGGGGCCGGACGCCTGAATTGGGGGACGGCTGTGGCGGCCATTGATAGATTCATGCTGTGCAGGAATCTATTCACTTAGCATAGAGGGGGTGGCGAGGACTTTTAACAAATGCATTTTTGATTGGCTGTTTCATGAAAAGAAAAACTTTGATATGAATAGCCCTCTTAAATTAGATGGAAGGTGTCATAACTGATGTTACTAAATCTTCTTTATTCTCAGAAGGCTCTGAGCACGGTATAGTTCTAGTATGAAATTAATGTACATAAAATCTGGGTTTGGAGGGAAAAATTATAGCAGAGAAAACATAGATTTACTATGGATTAATTGTATACGACAATGGTGTTTAATTCAGTTGAGAAAAGCTGCATTGTGAGGTAGGGTTGCACCGATACCCATACTAGTATTGGTATCGATACCGGTACTGGGTATTTTCAGAGTATCGGTACTCATGAATAATGCCCCGATACCGGAAACAGATACCTTCGGTCTCGGTTCTTTCAGTTGTTAGCAGGAATTCCCAGCTAACAACTGAAATGTAATGGAAAAAATGCCTGCAATTATTGGTTGTTAAGGAACGTAGCTGCCGCTTCCTTAACAACCAATCATGTGTCCTGGGATTCCCCCTCTCTGCCTCCTCCCACCGGCTTCAGGGGCTGCATGGGGCTTGGGTGGGATCCAAATGTGTACCCCCACCACTCAGAACACCCCCAATACCGGTCCCTGCACCCCCCATCCATTGCCGCTCCAAGCGGCATCCCTCCTTCCCCTCCCGCAGCCTGCAGCTTCTGCCTGTGTTCTCCGGTGAGCTGACAGACTGGGGATCGTGGCGGGGGAGGGGGCAGCGGTGCAGGTGAGGGTGAAGTTAGGGCTTGGGGGGTTGGTAAACGTGTGTTTACCAACCCCCCCGTAGCACAGCAGGCGCAACTAGCATTCACTAAGATCTCTGCTATATGTCTCACTGACCGCTGATAATAGTAACTGTGAGTGTTACTAAGTATCAGTGTGTTATTTTCTCAATGAAGTTAAGTGCTGTAGAGAAAAGGGACTTCAGTTCCTTTTCTCTGTCTCAAAATAAGAGATATGGGGGTCTGTTTAGACCTCTGATATCTCACCAAAGACCCCCCACAATCCCTCAAAAATAAAATAAAAAAATGCAAAAAGTAAAAAACAAACATAGTAAGGCCCCCCAGATCCACCCACACTCACCCCTCCAAGGTGACCCCCCCAAAAAAATAAAATAAAATAAAAAATGTAAAAAGTGAAAAAAAAAACAAACAAAGTAAGACCCCCAAGGTCCACCCGCACTCACGCCTCCAAGGTGACCCCCCAAAAAAATACATAGCTGCAGGACGGCTGTATAATGTAAAGGAGTCCAGAGGTGCAGGGGGTTGTGTAGTGTAAAGGGGATGCAGAGGAGCAACGGGCTGTGTAATGTAAAGGGGCTGCAGAGGAGCAGGGGGCTGTGTAATGTAAAGGGGATGCAGAGAAGCAGGGGGCTGTGTAATATAAAGGGGTCCAGAGGTGCAGGGGGTTGTGTAATGTAAAGGGAATGCAGAGGAGCAGAGGGCTGTGTAATGTAAAGGGGCCCAGAGGTGTGGGGCGGCTGTATAATGTAAAGGAGTCCAGAGGTGCAGGGGGTTGTGTAGTGTAAAGGGGATGGAGAGGAGCAACGGGCTGTGTAATGTAAAGGGGCTGCAGAGGAGCAGGGGGCTGTGTAATGTAAAGGGGATGCAGAGAAGCAGGGGGCTGTGTAATAAAAAAGGGGTACAGAGGTGCAGGGGGTTGTGTAATGTAAAGGGGATGCAGAGGAGCAGGGGGCTGTGTAATGTAAAGGGATGCAGAGGAGCAGGGGGCTGTGTAAAGTAAATGGAATGCAAAGGAGCAGGGGACTGTGCAATGTAAAGGGGATGCAGAAGAGCAGGGGGCTGTGTAAAGTAAAGTGGCCCAGAGGTGCAGGGGGCTGTGTAATGTAAAGGGGTCCAGAGGTGCAGGGGTTGTGTAATGTAAAGGGGATGTTGAGGAGCACCTCCCAAACCACCCCTCTACCCACTCTTCCTACATGGCAGGTATTGATAATCAGTATCAGTGACTACCAGAGCTAAAGTATCGGTACTCGTACTCGGTGGCAAAAAAGTGGCATTGGTGCAACCCTATTGTGAGGTTATCCACAGCAACCAATAAGATATTTACTTTAACAATGGGGACGTGGAGACCCGGTGAAA
>BLSH010257947.1:111459-121886 GCA_018402905.1 Glandirana rugosa | reverse complement strand
GAGATACATATTTATTTAGATATTCCTTAAGGTGAGAAATTTCGACTTCATACCGGTTTTTGTTTAAAACATGTAAACACGTGTCATTGTATTCAATGGAGATTACTTCACGAGGGATAGAGACCGAAGAAGTCACAAACCATTTCGAAATGAAAATGAAAATAAGTCGGACAGTCGATCGTGTCCTCCAGTGAGCAAACCGTAGTGGAGACAAGTCTTTTACGGAACCTAAGAAAAGTCACTCCACACCTACTTGCAATGTTAGCGGGAGGAGGTTAACGTCTTACGGACGTCTGTCTTACAGAGTAGTCGTGCTGTCCAAAAAAAACAATACGAGTAAATGACGATCAATACTTACACATTTATAAACTATATTGTTTTTTTCTTCCGTTTATTCTTACTAACTTGCCTGACATATAACCTAGTTGCCTCCAAGATGGTAGACTTTAATAGTGCCCACTGATTACTTACTCCTGTCATTTACATTCAAATATTTACACATTCATAACTAGCAGTAAATGAGCATAACAAAAAAAACCTGTCGTGCTGATGAGACATTCTGTCTGCAGGCATTCTGCAATTGGAGGAGGGCGATTGTAACGTTCATCCACACCTCACTGAAAAGAATCCAAGGCATTTTCTGAACAGAGGTGATGCCAAACGAGTGACCTCCTGTGCTAGCTGACAGGCTGAATAAAAGTAAAAGTAAAGCTTTACCAAACACTGAAGAAGCCAGAGATAGGGAGCACTTCATTAGAGGTAACTTATGTTACTGTGCACAAATGTACAAAATTTGTTTTTGGCCATACTTCAGCTTTAAAGAGTGGAATTCCTTATAGATTTATTTATACATAGAGGTGAAATGTCCACTTTTTGCCAAATACAATACAACTTGAATGGAGTTCAATCAACTTTGTGTTTTAATTTTTAATTATTATTTTAGAACTCAACCTTTGAAAAAATGTTTGTGATTCCCCATCTCAATCCCCAACCATACTAGTACAGTTGTGCTCCCCTGAGAGAAGAAAACATGAGTGATCAAACCAAATGCATTTTTTTATTTTTAGTGTGATTCAAATGAATCTATTTGACATCACAGAATAGCACACCCATTAAACAAATTAGAGCAATAAAGGAAAATAATAAAATGATCAAAGGTTTGCATACTATTAGTTCATTATATTGTGTATTGACCTATTTTGCAATATTTTGTGATAGTTGCAAATGTTGTCCTTTATATTCTCATGTGGCAAATCTGCCCACTCTTCTTGGTAAAAAGGCTCCAGGTCATTGGTTGTCTAGCATGAACTGCATAATTGAGATCTCCCAAAAGTGGCTTAATGATGCTGAGGTCAGGAGATTGTGTATGCCATTCCAAAACTGTCACTTTTTTCTGCTGTAACCCTGAAGGGTCAAATTGGCCTTATGTTTCAGATCGCTTTGTGATTTTAAAAAGTTTAAGCCCCACCCCCTGCCCATTTTCTGCTTTTTTTGGCTACATTTCTTGTCCTCACACCTAGAAATGGGAAGTCACAGAAAATAAATGAAAACATTGGGAAAACTTTTTTTTTTCTTTTTTTTTAACGCTGTTTTTCAGGGTTTTTTCCTGCAAAAATTGAAAAAAAAACAAGCGTGGAATATGTTCTTTTACAATGGTAAATAATGTATCTATGACATAGTATTCAAAATATAAAACATGAAGATCGATCTTAATGAAAGATTTCTGAGACTTTATGTAAAGTCTTAAATAATTGCAAGTTCTCTCAGCTGAAGAGAAGCAAATCCTGGAATACAGTTCAGGTAACACTGTACTTCACAAAGCAGTCCTCAAACAAGAGAAATGTGCATTTCTGCCATTCGGGGACACTTCATGGGAAAGGCTCCAGTTTTGTTTGCTGCTGGGCTCCATCTTGTACCTCCTACAGTTGGGTGATTGTTGGGATGCAGCAGACGTTAGTTTCTGTCCTCCCAGGCCTCAATTGACATGTAAGAGGGTAAATATGTCTGACAAGTGTGTTTACCTTTATAGGCTTTAAATGATTCCTATAATGTTCTCCACCATCACAGCATAATGTTCACCTAAAGTCTGCTCAGCAAAGTGGATTTTCATTTCCTCTTCTCAATAAAATGGTGAAACCAACTTCTGGAGTTTGGAAACATCTCCACAGTGTGATTTCTGCTGAAAGCAAAGCTGCAATTTGCAGATATTGTGAGAAGAAACATTCTTTTTCAAATGCTACAAGGATAACAGAACACACCCTGGCATGCCAGAGGTGCCCTAAAGACATTAAAAAAGACTTTATAGAATGAAATGATGAGGGCCATAATGAAAGTGCAAGTAGCTTTCCCCTCTAGAGTTTTCATTCCAGAAACACACTTTCTGCTGCTTTTGGATCATCACAAAGTGTTCATCACAAACCACGGCCTCCCAAAATAATCCCTTAATTTATAGAGAAAATGACACCTGTAAAATCAAGCTCTTGCAAGAGCAATATATGTTTCTATATCAGCATTGCCAATAACTGAAATATTGGCAGATAACAACAGATATTCACCTCCTTGCTTCATGGTAGGGATTGTGTGCTTTTCTTCATACACATTATTAACCACTCTAAACATTTTTAACAATTTAAATTTAACTTTCAAGTTGGTCCCACATATGATTTTGTTCCAGAAGTTTTGAATCTTCTCTAGGTTGCTATTTGGCTTGTTTGTGGTGTTGGTACAGCAAAAATGACTAACATTTTATAAATTCTTCCAGGGGTGTGTAAACTTATGAGCAAAAACTGTAAATACAGCTATACTGGACCAATTGACATTTTTTATGGATGTTATACATCCTTTTATTTCTAGGGTGATGCCATATTGGTCTATGATGAATTGGTAGGGTTTAAAATAACGCCTTTACTAGTTCAATTTGTATGGGCATATGCACTGCAAATGATACCAAGCATGTTAAAATAAATGCATTTACCTCTTCACTTTGCTGTACTTGTCTTAAAATTAAGTTTGATTACTTGAGTGTCCCTGTTTTAAAACTTACCTGCAATACAAAAAAGGAAATTAAGTAAATTTTCTGTTAAGTCTGGTGAAATAGGATTTCCTAACTTCACTTGAGTTTTATAAATAGGATCTTTAAAGTTAACATTCTGTGATATATGTTGGTTAGAAAAAAAATCAAATGATCTTCCTTTTTTCTTTTAAGTATACAATTTATTACATACTGTAAAGAACATTAAAAGGCTATCAATGCAGTACAGGTTTATCTCCACTTACAATGGTGAAATGGCTGAAATTTTCTGGCAAATTTTCTTAACAAAAGATGCAATTTCAACTAATCACCTTTATTGTACTTCTCTACTTTCCTCCAGGAACAACTATCTGTGCTTTAATCTTTCTTGTATTCGGTTACTGCAACATATGAAGAATGAAGCTTATTATTTAGAAATCCTTTACACAGCTTGGGCTATGTATTTAGCAGTTGATGCATTGTTCTATAGCTAAAATAAGTTGTGGATTTGAATCATGCTTTGATTCTGTAGTTGATTTTTCAATGCAGGTCTTTAGGGCCTTTTCTAAAGTGAAATCATGTTTCTAAGGCAACCTTTTTAAGCACACATTCTTTATCTCTTAGGGACCTAACAAATACTTTTGAGTTTGCCTGCAAATATCTATTTTATGCTTAACGACAAATCGCCATTTCTGCTTGTTATCAAATGCATTCTGGCTGTTCTTTTAAGACAAAAGACCCTTTTCAGTATTTTATGTACATTGTGCTGTGACTACTTTACCGAACTTCTTAAACCTTTTAGTTCTGGGCAATGATTGCAATGTATGAATAAAACAATCTTGGTTAAGTATACATGCTACATACTAGTACTGTATTTAACATTCTCCATATTCTTCAGACATCTCCATGTAAAGCACTAGAGCAAGTTCTCCCACACCGTGGTTTTGTAGAGGAAATAAGGTAATACAACTCCATACTAATAGAATCAGGAGCAAAATAGAAAGGAGCACAAACAATTTTTATAAATATGTTTTTTCTGGATAGCTGATTGTGTTTATGTGGGTGCAAAATCAGGTTAGATCATGATGGATGGCCAAATGGACAAGTTATAAACATATTTTAATTGATAATAGACATAAGTAGTAAGAACCACTAACTTTCATTATCTTAAAAGTAATCTTACCTAATAGAGTTGAGCGGACACCTGGATGTTCAGGTTCGTCGGGTCCGGCCGAACTTCGCAAAAAAGTTCGGGTTCGGTACCAAACTTGACCCCGAACCCCATTGAAGTCAATGGTGACCCGAACTTTTGGGCACAAAAATGGCTGTAAAAAAGTCCTGGAAAAGGCTAGAGGGCTGCAAAAGGAAGCAAAATGGGGGTAAGAGTAGGACACGTGCCATGCAAACAAATGTGGATAGGGAAATAACTTAAAATCACATAAAAAAAAAATGGAGGAGGAGGTGGATGTGGAGTAGGAGGTTGAGTAGGCCGTGACCGTGGCAATGTAGGTGGAAGTGGCGGTGGAGGAGGAGGAGGAAGAGGTAGCCAACACTGTTTTTTGTTTGTTTTTTTTCTAATTGGGATAGCCCCCAAAATATTGAGACATATTTAAAAAAACAAGTATACCAATGGCTGCGTGAGGCCAGTCTAAATGTCTATTCTGCACAAGGTACAGACAAGTCTTGTGGAATCCATACCTGGTTCGTTTTAATAGCTTGTCCACATTGGCTGTGCATAGGCAGCTACGCTTAACTGTGATAACGCCCCCTTCCGTGCTAAACACATGTTCAGACAATACACTGGCTGCAGGGCAGGCCAGCACCTCCAAGGCATAAATGGCAAGCTCAGGCCATGTGCCCAATTATGAGACCCAGAAGTTGAATGGAGCAGACCCATCAGTCAGTACGTGTAGGCTTGTGCACACATACTGTTCCACCATGTTGCAGAAATGTTGCCTCCTGCTAAGACGTTGCCTATCAGCTGGTGGTGCTGTTTGTTGTGGCGTGCTGCTGACAAAGCTTTTCTACATTTCGGCCATGCTAACCCTGCCTTCTGAGGTGCTGGCGGTGCCACAGCTGCATTGGTGACCTCTTCCTCCTCCTTCGCCTTGTGCTTCCCCTGAGCCCCCTGTGTCATTTGGAAATGCCCTCAGCAGCGCTTCTACCAGCGTGCGTTGGTAGTCGTGCATCTTCCGATCATGCTCCAGTGAGGGACTTAAGGACGGCACATTGTCCTTGTAGTGGGGATCCAGCAGGGTGACCACGCAGTAATCAGCACAAGTTACAATGTGGGCAACTCGGCTATCATTGAGCAGGCACTGCAGCGTGTAGTCGCTCATGTGTGCCAGGCTGCCCAGAGGCAAAGACAAGCTGTCCTCTGTGGTGCTCCAGTGATGCCCAGGAGCTGCGTTGGGTGCCACCCTGCTGTGAACATGGTTCCGCCTCCTCCTCATCATCATCCTCGTCCTCCTCATCCTCCAGAACTGTGCCCTGGCTTGAACATTTTTTACCTGGCCTATGATGGTGCAGGAACCCACCCTCCGAGCCACTTGTGAATGACTGGCCTGATAAACGTGGAAATGACCCCTCTTCCTCCTCCTCTTCCTCCTGTGCCACATCCTCTTCCATCATCGCCCAAAGTGTTTTTTCAAGGAGACATAGACGTGGGATAGTAACGCTGAGAACAGCGTCATCGGCACTGGCTATGTTGGTGGAGTACTCGAAACACCACAATATGGTACACAGGTCTTGCATGGAGGCCCACTCATTGGTGGTGAATTGGTGCTGTTCCGCAGAGCGACTGACCCGTGCGCGCTGCAGCTGAAACTCCACTATTGCCTGCTGCTGCCCACACAGTCTCCCCAGCATGTGCAAGGTGGAGTTCCACCTTGTGGACACGTCGCATAGAGGGGGTGAGCGGGAAGGCTGAAGTTCAACTGCAGCGCAGACAGGCGAGCAGCAGCAGGGTGAGAACGCTGAAAGTGCGCACAGATGGCCCGCACTTTCTGCAGCAGCTCTGACAAATCCGGGTAGTTTTTTAGAAATTTCTGCACCACCAAATTCAGCACATGCGCCAGGCAAGGGATGTGCATCAAACCGGCTAGGCCCAGAGCTGCTACGAGATTTCGCCCATTATCGCACACCACCAGGCCGCGATTGAGGCTCAGTGGAAACAAACACTCATCGGTCTGTTGTTCAATGCCCGACCACGGCTTCTGCGCAGTGTGGGGTTTATCCCCCAAACATATCAGTTTTAAAACAGCCTGCTGTCGTTTCCCCCTGTCTGTACTGAAGTTGGTCATGAGGAGGTAGTAGAGGAGGAGGAGGAAGCGCAGTAGGAGGAGGAGGCAACAGGAGGCAAAGAGAAATGCCCTACAATCCTCGGTGCCGGAAGGACATGCACCAAATGGCTAGCCGCCTCAGGCCCACCCGACACTACATTTGCCCAGTGTGCAGTTAGCGAGATATAGCGTCCCTGCCTGTGCTTACAGGTCCACGTATCAGTGGTTATGTAGACCTTGCCACAGATGGCGTTGCTCGGTGCACACTTGATGTCGTAACCCTACTTGTTTGTGCAGGGAAGGGATGGCTCGCCTGGAAAAGTAGTGGCGGCTGGGAACTACGTACTGTGGGAAAGCCACCGCCATCAGGTTTTTAAAACTGTCCATGTCCACCAGACGGAATGACCGCATTTCAAAGGCCAAGAATTTTGAAATGCTGGCATTCATGGCCAGGGATCGTGGGTGGGTAGGGGGTTACTTCCTCTTTCTGTCCAGTGTTTGGGAGATGGAGAGCTGTAAGCTTCCATGGGACCGTGCGGAAATGCTTGGGGACGGTGGCGGACATGGTGGCGTTGCTGTCACATGGTCTATTTGCTGGGTGGCAGGTGACACTGGCACTGTAGAGGTGGAGGAAGAGGCCGAGGCAGCAACAGAAGAGGAAGCAGGAGGAGGCTGAGACCTTTCTTGGATTTTGAGGTGCTTATTCCACTGCAGCTCGTGCTTTGCATGTAGATGCCTGGTCATGCAGGTTGGGTACAGGTTTAGAACATTTATGCCTCGCTTCAGGCTCTAAATGCACAGCGTGCAAACCACTCGTGTCTTGTCGTCAGCACATTGTCTGAAGGACTGTCACGCCGGGGAACGCCTTTGAGCTGCCTTTGGTGTGCTAGGTCCCTGAGTGCGGTGGGTAGTAGCAGGCATACTGTCTAGGGGACGGTCGCTCCGCTTCTGCAACCTGCTTCCTCTTTTGCTGTGCTGGTGCTTCTGTGCGACCACCACCTCTTCCTCCAAACTGCACATGTCACTCGCATGACCTTCATTGCATGTGGGGTCTAGGACCTCATCATCCTCCTCCACATCATCTTCCACTCACCCTTCACCACTGCCCTCCTTGTCAGTCTGCACACTGTGGAAAGCCGCAGCAGTTGGCACCTGTGTTTCTTCATCATCAGAGACGTGCTGCCGTGGTGTTTCCATGTCCTCATCCTGCAACAGAAGTGGTTGGGCATTGGTGCACTCAATGTCTTCCACTTCTGGGGCAGGGCTATGTGGATGGCCCACGGAAAGCACAGCAGCAGAGTCATCAAAAAGCATAAGAGACTGCTGCATGACTTGGGGCTCAGACTGCTTGGCTGATTTACAAGGGGCTGAGGTGAAAGACAGATGGCCATGGGGTTCAGGTGCCAACTCTGAGCTTTCATCAAGGGACCGGGTGGTAGACAATGTGAAGGAACTGGAGGCATTGTCAGCCACCCAGTCTACTATCGCCTGTACTTGTTCTGGCATCACCATTCGTTGATCGGCATTCGGGCCCACCATATAACTTTGAAGGTTCTGTCGGCTACTAGCACCTGAGGAAGGTGTTTCACTTGTGCGTGTAGCTGGCACAAAATGACCACGTCCTCTCCTTGCAACAGGAACTTTACCAACACCAGCAGCACCAGCAGCACCACGATCACAACCACGTCCCTTATTTGACGCTCTCCTCATTCTAGACTCAAATGTACTATGTAGCACTATTTATTAATACAAAAAAAGAATAAATTATTCTTTTTTTTTTCGAAAACAGCAACGTAGACGCACTTTATATTTTTGTGCAAGAAATGCATCGCTCACACAAGCAGCAGGAACCTCTCCCTACACCAGTATGAGATGATTTTTGAACAATAATTTGTCCCTCACAGGAGCAGCAGGAACCTCTCCCTCTAGCAGTATGAGATGATTTTAGAACAATAATCTGTCCCTCACTGGAGCAGCAGGAACCTCTCCCTCTAGCGGTATGAGATGATTTTAGAACAATAATCTGTGTCCCTCACAGGAGCAGACGGAACCTCTCCCTCTAGCAGTATGAGTTGATTTTAGAACAATAATCTGCCCCTCACAGGAGCAGCAAGAACCTCTCCCTCTAGCAGTATGATATGATTTTAGAACAATAATCTGTCCCTCACAGGAGCAGCAGGAACCTCTCCCTGTAGCACTATGATGAGATGGTTTTAGAACAATGATCTATCCCTCACAGGAGCAGCAGGAACCTCTCCCTATAGCACTATGAGATGATTTTAGAACAATAATGTGTCCCTCACAGGAGCAGCAGGAACCTCTCCCTATAGCACTATGAGATGATTTTAGAATAATAATCTGTCCCTCCCAGGAGCAGCAGGAGCCTCTCCCTGTAGCACTATGAGATGATTTTAGAACAATAATCTGTCCCTCACAGGAGCAGCAGGAATATCTCCCTCTAGTAGTATGAGATGATTTTAGAACAATAATCTGTCCCTCACAGGAGCAGCAGGAACCTCTCCCTGTAGCACTATGATGAGATGGTTTTAGAACAATAATCTGTCCCTCACAGGAGCAGCAGGAACCTCACCCTATAGCACTATGAGATGATTTTAGAACAATAATCTGTCCCTCACAGGAGCAGCAGGAACCTCTACCTTTAGCAATATGAGATGGTTTTAGAACAATAATCTGTAACTCACAGGAGCAGCAGAGCAGCAGAAACCTCTCCCTATAGCACTGTGAGACGATTTTAGAACAATAATCTGTCCCTCACAGGAGCAGCAGGAACCTCTCTCTGTAGGAATATGATGAGATGGTTTTAGAACAATAATATGTCCCTCACAGGAGCAGCAGGAACCTCTCCCTCTAGCAGTATAAGATGATTTTAGAACAATAATCTGTCCCTCACAGGAGCAGCAGGAACCTCTTCCTGTAGCACCATGATGAGATGATTTTAGTACAATAATCTGTCCCTCACAGGAGCAGCAGGAATCTCTCCCTCTATCACTATGATGAGATGGTTTTAGAACAATAATCTGTCCCTCACAGGAGCAGCTGGAACCTCTGCCTCTAGCAATATGAGATGATTTTAGAACAATAATCTGTCCCTCACAGGAGCAGCAGCAACATCTGCCTATTGCACTTCTCTTGCACATATTGGAACTTCTCCCTGTAGCACTATTATGAGATGGTTTTAGAACAATAATCTGTCCCTCACAGGAGCAGTAGGAACCTCTCCCTGTAGAACTATGAGATGAGTTTAGAACAATAATCTGTCCCTCACAGGAGCAGCAGGAACCTCTCCCTCTAGCACTATGATGAGATGGTTTTAGAGCAATAATCTGTTCCTCAAAGGAGCAGCAGGAACCTCTCCCTGTAGAACTATGAGATGATTTTAGAACAATAATCTGTCCCTCACAGGAGCAGCAGGAACCTCTAAATGTAGCACTATGGGATGATTTTAGAACAATAATCTGTCCCTCACAGGAGCAGCAGGAACCTCTTCCTCTAGCAATATGAGATGATTTTAGAACTATAATCTGTCCCTCACTGGAGCAGCAGGAACCTCTCTCTGTAGCACTATGAGATGATTTTAAAACAATAATCTGTCCCTCACAGGAGCAGCAGGAACCTCTCCCTCTAGCAGTATGAGATGATTTTAGAACAATAATCTGTCCCTCACAGGAGCAGCTGGAACCTCTACCTGTAGCACTATGATGAGATGGTTTTAGAACAATAATCTGTCCCTCACAGGAGCAGCAGGAACCTCTCCCTCTAGCACTATGAGATGATTTTAGAACAATAATCTGTCCCTCACAGGAGCAGTAGGAACCTCTCCCTCTAGCACTATGATGATATGGTTTTGGAACAATAATCTGTCCCTCAAAGGAGCAGCAGGAACGGCTCCCTCTACTAGTATGAGATGATTTTAGAAGAATAATCTGTCCCTCAAAGGAGCAGCAGGAACCTCTCCCTATAGCACTATGAGATGATTTTAGAACAATAATCTGTCCCTCATAGGAGCTAACAAGATTTTAGTAGAGTATCACGATCTCCCTCTCCAAGGACGACGAGGACACTCCCTGTCTAATAACAAGATTTTGGTAGAGTAGTATCACGATGTCCATCTCCAA
>BLSH010257947.1:98307-109749 GCA_018402905.1 Glandirana rugosa | reverse complement strand
GAGGACACTCCCTGTCTAATAAGAAGACTAACAATATAAGGTTGTTTTAGAACAATAATCTGTCCCTCACAGGAGCAGCAGGAACCTCTCCATGTAGCACTATGATGAGATGGTGTTGGAACAATAATCTTTCCCTCAGAGGAGCAGCAGGAACCTCTCCCTCTAGCAGTATGAGATGATTTTAGAAGAATAATCTGTCCCTCACAGGAGCAGCAGGAACCTCTCCTTGTAGCACTATGATAAGATGATTTTAGAAGAATAATCTGTCCCTCAGAGCAGCAGCAGGAACCTCTCCCTCTAGCAGTATGAGATGATTTTAGAACAATAATCTGTCCCTCAATGGAGCAGCAGGGACTTCTCTCTGTAGCACTATGATGAGATGGTTTTAGAACAATAATCTGTTCCTCACAGGAGTAGCAGGAACCTCTCCCTATAGCACTATGATATGATTTTAGAACAATAATCTATCCCTCACAGGAGCAGCAGGAACCTCTCCCTTTAACACTATGATGAGATAGTTTTAGAACAATAATCTGTCCCTCACAGGAGCAGCAGGAGCCTCTCCCTGTAGCACTATGATGAGATCATTTTAGAACAATAATCTGTCCCTCACAGGAGCAGCAGGAGCCTCTCCATCTAGCAGTATGAGATGATTTTAGAACAATAATCTGTCCCTCACAGGAGCAGCAGGAACTTCTCCCTCTAGCAATATGAGATGATTTTAGAACAATAATCTGTCCCTCACTGGAGCAGCAGGAACCTCTCTCTGTAGCACCATGATGAGATGCTTTTAGAACAATAATTTGTCCCTCACAGGAGTAGCAGGAACCTCTCCCTATAGCACTATGAGATGATTTTTGAACAATAATCTGTCCCTCACAGGAGCAGCAGGAACCTCTCCCTGTAGCACTATGATGATATGATTTTGGAACAATAATCTGTTTATGTTAGTGTTACAATGTCTCGGGTGTGAATGGGGAGCAGGTGTGTTAAATTTGATGTTATCGCTCTCACTCTCTCATATTGGTCATTGGAAGTTCAACATGGCACCTCATGGCAAAGAACTCTCCAAGGATCTGAAAAAAAGAATTGTTGCTCTACATAAAGATGGCCTAGGCTATAAGAAGATTGCCAAGACCCTGAAACTGAGCTGCAGCCCGGTGGCCAAGACCATACAGCGGTTTAACAGGACAGGTTCCACTCAGAACAGAATCAAAAAGAAAGGTGAAAAGAGATCACCAAGGTGCTTGCTCATGGAACCAATTGAATAAAATATAACCTTTATTGATGGATTGATTAATAAAAACCGTGAACAACCACTGTAGCAAAGGTACTAAAATATGACAACGTTGTCAAAAACACAACTCGGGCGCGCCCAAGATCCATGCATTCCCCTTCTCACACATACAGCCATGCAACCAAAGTAAAAGTTCAACTCAGTGTCCACAAACAGATAGCCATAACACGAACGTATAATTGATGGAGTCTATTGAGGGGATCACTTGATGAACTGGGTATAAGGCGTGTGACAACCTGTGAGATGCAAGCAACAGCACAATAGGAAAGGAGAGGTGGGTTCCTGAGATCCACTGGGGAGTGTATAAGGTACCTGGATGGACTAGTAATGTAAATTTTGTACATTACTAGTCCATCCAGGTACCTTATACACTCCACAGTGGATCTCAGGAACCCACCTCTCCTTTCCTATTGTGCTGTTGCTTGCATCTCACAGGTTGTCACACGCCTTATACCCAGTTCATCAAGTGATCCCCTCAATAGACTCCATCAATTATACGTTCATGTTATGGCTATCTGTTTGTGGACACTGAGTTGAACTTTTACTTTGGTTGCATGGCTGTATGTGTGAGAAGGGGGATGCATGGATCTTGGGCGCGCCCGAGCTGTGTTTTTGACAATGTTGTCATATTTTAGTACCTTTGCTACAGTGGTTGTTCACGGTTTTTATTAATCAATCCATCAATAAAGGTTATATTTTATTCAATTGGTTCCATGAGCAAGTGCCTTGGTGATCTCTTTTCACCTTTCTTTTTGATTGCAATGTATTGCACTGAGGAACCACACCTTCACTAGGTGATATGCTGGTTTTTGGATGTAATTGTTTTTATCAATTTTCCTCCTCTCAGAACAGGCCTCACCATGGTCAACCAAAGAAGTTGAGTGCACATGCTCATCATCATAGCCAGAGGTTGTCTTTGGGAAATAGACATATGAGTGCTTCCAGCATTGCTGCAGAGGTTAAAGGGGTAGGGGGTCAGCCTGTCAGTGCTCAGACCATACGTCGCACACTGCATCAAATTGGTCTGCATGGCTGTCGTCCCAGAAGGAAGCCTCTTCTAAAGATGATGCACAAGAAAGCCAGCAAACAGTTTGCTGAAGACAAACAGACTAAGGACATGGATTACTGGAACCATATCCTGTGGTCTGATGAGACCATGATAAACTTATTTGGTTCAGATGGTTTCAGATGGTTTCAAGCGTGTGTTGTGGCAACCAGGTGAGGAGTACAAAGACAAGTGTGTCTTGCCTACAGTCAAGCATGGTGGTGGGGGTATCATGGTCTGGGGCTGCATGAGTGCTGCCAGCACTTGGGAGCTACTTACACTGTTATACAAGCTGTACACTCACTACTTTACATTGTAGCAAAGTCTAATTTCTTCAGTGTTGTCACATGAACAGATGTAATAAAATATTTACAAAAATGTGAGGGGTGTATTCACTTTTGTGAGATACTGTTTGTTTTCATTTTTTAGCACTAACAACATTTACTTTTTTTTTTTCCTTCGGCCAAATGTCTAGGTTGTAAGTATATTCATTTTCATTGTTTTCTTTGACTACAAAAAGTCCTTTGTAGTTCTATTAAAATGCTTAACAATGATCTACTTGACAAATGTCAGAGTTCATGCCTTCTTTCCCACAGGTGCACAGCTACAGATCTGGATTATATTGCTTAAGTGTGTTGTGTTTTTCAGCTGTCTTTGCTGTTAGTGACTCCCAGAATCCTTGAATTAAACAATACTGTTTGGAGAGAATGCACAAAGGAACAACAAACAGAAAACCTGATATTGTATCAGTATTTTAATGTAAAATGCTGCAAGTGGTAGACACTTAAAAGATCACACTATGATTATATGATATGACTAGGTTATTCTCGGTACACACATATAAACATTTATGCATGCTATGAATGTGTTTGCAAAATGCCTGCATAAAACAAAATTACAAGTGGAATGTACAGTATTCATTCACTGTTTGGACTCATTCCAGGGCAGAGCTAAAAGGTGGTTAATCTGAGAGGGCAGATACTTCCCCATACAGCCTTGCTTGTTAACTTCTTGCTGTCCATGTAAGTGCGGCATCAAAGATGGTGGACTTTATCACCCAAACACCAAACATCTGTATCCATGGGCAGCTCAGATTCCTGTGCTGAGAACATGTCCAATGCAAGCTCCCAGCACAGTGACCAAGCTGTCAAAGACAGCTCCCAGTCTCTAGTAATGAACGGAAGCCATTGGGACTAGCTCCTGATCATGTGACCACAGTAACAGCCAATTATAGCAGTCATGTGATAGAGCAGTGAGACAGAGGTTGTGTAAAGAGGAGAGCTGTTTTAAAAGCCTGCAGTGGTTTACTGGACTGTCTGAAAAACATGTGTAGCAGTCTTATGGTTGGTGACCTGAAGCTGAAGCAAAACTGATAAACTTTCCTGTGTTTTGAACACTGTGTAATGTTATAAAAAAATCTGTTCTTCTTTTGGTTTCAGTGGCAGAAGAAAGAGTTTTTTGTTTATACCGTGAGAAATCCTGTGCTACTGTGTGACTATATACTGTAGTTGGCCTTGGGTATTAGGTGCAATGTCCCTTTAAGATGTGCTATGTGTCAAATCCAGCGCTGTCTCAACAATGTGATTCCCTATACAAGGGCAAAACACTTCCATTGAAACCTTAAATCTTAAACCTCCTTAATTAGACTAAAAACTAGAAAAAAAATTAAAATAATCAGTTCATAAGTAAAGTTCATAGCTGAAAGTGCTAGTCTGTGCAGTCTACACAGTGCAAAATCCAATCTTGTAAAGTACAATCTGTGCTCCACATAAAGTGCAGATAAGGGCAATCAGGTGTTGTGCTCCCCTTCTCATGTGCCCTCATTCACCAACTCTCAATATGTATTGTGCCTGTCAGTGTAAAGCAAGCCGTGGAATATTCAGAATCCTGTCATGGATCCCATGCAGTTCTCTGTGCGTCCAGCTGAGACAATCTCTTAGTTGTATTGGCATGTAAGAAGGATAATCAGGAAATATCCATAGCGTAATCCTGTTTATTTAAAATAATAATAAAATACAAATTGTAAACTCACAAGTGAACTCTTGCTCAAAGCATAAAAGGGACGGATGTGACATCACTAGCCAACCTCTAAAGACACTCCAGGGGAGGAGCGAAATGCATTAGGTGGGAACTTACGGTGACATCACATCCGGTCCTTAGGGCCAGCTCTACCACTAGGCGGAGTAGGCAGCCGCCTAGGGCGCACTGCCGCCTAGCACACCTGGCCGGTGTTGATCCGCCACTGACTGCCCTGCATTGATTCATGTCATCAGAGAGGAGAGCCACAGCTGGCAGCTGCCTTGACCATGTCATCAGTGCAGTTGAGAATTGGAGAGGAGCAGCCCTCCCCGAGGCCGCTCTGCCTCAATCATGTCAGTGAATTGGAGAAGTGGAGAGGAGGGCCACGGCTGGCAGCACCACCCCCCTGAAGGCCGCTGTGCATCCTGGCATGTTATGCATGTCAGTACAGTCACTGGCCAGCACCATAGCCACCCCCACCCCCATGTGGTGGGCGCTGTGCAGGATGCATCCTGGCATGTCATGGGACACGGAGATCAGAGGCTGGACGGCACATTCCCCCCCTCCCCCCCCGGGGAGGCCGCTCTGCATCCTCCTGGCATGTCAGCTGAGTGGGCTATAGCGTGGGTCCTGGCGACAACCTTCCAGGCTTGGTGACAGGTGGAGCCTGGAGTAGTCACCACATCAACCGAGGCATGGAACAGCAGAGGTTGTGAGGAACATCAAGGCAGCAGAGGGGGTCATGTCAGTCATCGGATACAAAGCAGTACTGTTTGAACTTTGCAGAGCCCAAGACCGTCACCTCAGCTGGTGGAGTAAAAGCTGACACTGTCTGACTGAGATAATGAGATTGTATTATCACATGCCATTTGCAAATGTGTATAGAAATAGGGACTGATCTGCCAAATAACCCCCCTCCCCCTGAGGCTGTATTTGATGCACACAGGTGAAGCTGTATTTGATGGGCACAGGTGAAGCTGCATTTGATGGGCACAGGTGAGGCTGTATTGATTGGCGCTGGTTAAGCTGGATTTGATGGGCACAGGTGAGGCTGTATTGATTGGCGCTGGTGAATCTCTATTTGATGGGCACAGGAGAGGCTGTATTTGATGGGCACTGGTGAGGCTGCATTTGATTGGCGCTGGTGAGGCTGTATTGATTGGCGCTGGTTAAGCTGGATTTGATGGGCACAGGTGAGGCTGTATTGATTGGCGCTGGTGAAGCTCTATTTGATGGGCACAGGAGAGGCTGTATTTGATGGGCACTGGTGAGGCTGCATTTGATTGGCACTGGTGAGGCTATATTGATTGGCGCTGGTTAAGCTGGATTTGATGGGCACAGGTGAGGCTGTATTGATTGGCGCTGGTGAAGCACTATTTGATGAGCACGGGTGAAGCTGTATTTGATGGGCACAGGTGAGGCTGTATTGAATGGCACTGGTTAAGCTGGATTTGATGGGCACAGGTGAGGCTGTATTGATTGGCGCTGGTGAAGCTCTATTTGATGGGCACAGGTGAGGCTGTATTTGATGGGCACTGGTGAGGCTGCATTTGATTGAAGCTGGTGAGGCTGCATTTGATTGGCGCTGACCAGGCTGCATTTGATTGACGCTGATCAGGCTGGGCAGAGCAAAGGGGGTGGAGTCAGGGGTGGAGCCAAGGGTGGCAGCAAAATTTGGTTTTGCCTAGGGTGTCAAAAGTCCTTGCACCAGCCCTGCCGGTCCTTGGAGCGCATGCCGCAGCTGGATGCATGGAGAACTGCTGGGGATCCATCACAGGATTCTGAGGATTCCAAAGATTGCTTTACACTGACAGGCACAATACATATAGAGTTGGTAAGTGAGGGCACACAAGGAGGGGAGCACAGCATCTGATTGCTATTATCTGCACTTTATGTGGAACACAGATTGCACTTTAGAAGATTTTATTTTGCACTGTGAAGACTGCACAAATTAGTACTTTCATCTATGAACTTTACTAATGACCTGATTATTTAAATTTTTTTCTAGTTTTTAGTCTAATTAAGGAGGTTTAAGATTTGAGGTTTCAATTGAAGTGTTCTATTGCCATGGTATAGGGAATCACATTGTATAGACAGCACTGGGCTTGACACATAACACAGAAGAAAGAGTTTGTTTTATTGTGTTTGACCACTGGGCACTTAAACCCCCTTCCTAACCAGACCAATTTTCAGCTTTCAGTGCTCTCACATTTTGAGTGGCAATTACTCAGTCATACTACACTGTATCCACACAAATAGAGCTTTCTTTTGGTGGTATTTAATCACCACAGTTTTTTTTATTTTTTGCACTATAAATGAAAAAATACCGCAAATTTTGTAAAAAAAAATGCATTTTTCTTTGTTTCTGTTATAAAATTTAGCAAATTAGTAATTTTTCTTCATACATTTTGGACAAAATGTATACTGCTACATTGTTAAAAAAAAAAACCAAATTAGTGGATATTATTTGGTCTTTGCGAAAGTTATAGAGTCTACAACCTATGGTGCCATTCACTGAAAATTGATCACACCTAATGTACTAACGGCCTATCTCATTTCTTGAGACCCTAACAAGGCAGGAAAGTATCCCCTGAAATGACCCCTTTTTAGAAAGTAGACAGTCCAAAGTATTTAGTGAGAGGCATGGTGAGTTTTTTGAAGTTGTAATTTTTTCCCACAATTCTTTACAAAATCAAGATGTTTTTTTCTTTTTTTTTCCACAAAATTGTCTTATTAACAGGCTATTTCTCACACCCAGCATATGCATACCACAAATTACACCCCAAAACACATTCTACTACTCCTCTTGAGTATGGCGATACCACATGTGTGAGACTTTTACACAGCATGGCCCCATACAGAGGCCCAACATGCAGGGAGCACCATCAGGCATTCTAGGAGCATACATTACATATCTCATTTCTTGACTACCTCTTGCACTTTTGAAGGTCCTGGAGCACCAGGACAATGGAAACGCCCAAAAAATGACACCATTTTGGAATGTAAACACCCCAACTTATATTCTATGAGGCATAATGAGTCTTTTGAACATGTCATTCTTCCACAAGTTTTTGGAGAATGGGGAAAGAAAATGAAAACACGTTTTTTTTTACACAAAGTTGTCCATTTATACAATATTTCTAACACACAGCATGTACCTAGCAAAAATTACACCCCAAAATATATTCTGCTACTCCTCCTGAAAATGGAGATACCACATGTGTGACACTTTTACACAGCCTGTCCACATACAGAGGCCCAACATGCAGGGAGCACCATCAGGCATTCTAGGGGCATCAATTTCAAATCTAATTTGACTACCTATTACACTAGTGTGAGGCACTGTAGCGGCATGGATGGGCACTGTAGTGGCATGAATGGTCCCTGTAATGGCACTGATGGGCAGTGTAGTGGCACTGATGGACACTGTAGTGGCATGGATGTGTCACGGATGGGATGACTGAGCACAGATGGGATGGCTGAGCACAGATGGGGATGGTTGAGCACAGATGTGGATGGCTGAGCTCGTATGAGGATGGCTGAGCATGGATGAGGATGACTGAGCATGGTTTGGGATGACTGAGCACGGATGGGGATGGCTGAGAATGGATGAGGATGGCTGAACAAGGATGAGTATGACTGAGCACGGATGGGGATGACTGAGCATGGATGAGGACGACTGAGCACGGATGGGGTTGACTGAGCATGGATGAGGATGACTGAGCACGGATGAGGATGACTGATCATGGAAGGGGATGGGTTAGCACAGATTGGGTTTCTTGAGCACAGATGGGGATGGGAGAGCACAGATGGGTGGGTGAGCATGGCTGGATAGGTGAGCACGGATGGATGGCTGAGCACGGCTGGGTGGGTGAGCATGGCTGGATGGATGAAGATAGCTGGATGGGTGAGCATGGCTGGATGGATGAGGATGGCTGAATGGGTGAGGATGGCTGGATGGTTGAGCATGGCTGGATGGATGAGGATGGCTGGATGGGTGAGGATGGCTGGATGGGTGAGCATGGCTGTATGGATGAGGATGGCTGAATGGGTGAGGACGGCTGGGTGGGTGAGGATGGCTGGATGCGTGAGGATGGCTGGATGGATGAGGATGGCACGGTGGGTGAGCATGGCTGAATGGATGAGGATGGCTGGATGGATGGGGTGAGTGGCACAGAATGGGCACAGAGCAGCACTGTGGGCACTACAGATCCTGCCCACGGTACTGCTGCATCCAATCTCTCCCTCTCTCCCCTTGCCCTGTACCAATCGGTACAGAGAGGGGAGACACAAGCTGGATATCTGCCGGCTTGTGTACATCTAATCTCTCCATCATTTGATGGAGTGATCACGTGGTAAAGGGCCGCTGCGAGTGGGTATTTACCGCGATCCATGATGCGCCGGGTCTCCCGGGCCCGGCGGTCATAGATACTCCCGGGGGCACGCAATTCTGGGAGGGCGTTATAGTACGCCCTCCCAGTCTACCTTGCAGCCGTGTTTTTGCATTGCAAAGTCGGCAAGTGGTTAAGGTGGTATTAAACCCAAAAGCAAACAATTATTATATTGCAGCTTACCAATTCTTAGATGTGCATTTGTTTTCCTTTTTTAGGCTTCATTTCCTTTATTTTCACCTGGTGATCCAGCCAGTAAGTCTGTTGTTTTTCAAAAGAACAAATGTATCAGTTAGCTTGTTTAGACAAACCATTTACCACTAGCAGGGGTGGTAAAAATGACCAGCATTAATTTGTTCATGTAAAACCTTTATACCAAAGGAAAAAAAACAGTTTGCTGTAAATGCTTATAAAGTGTTAGCTAGAGTTTGCCTTCGATTTGTTAGTGTATTTAAATCTGTTAGTGCATCTAACAATCCCCTCCCCCAGACTGGCAATTCTGCTGTCCCTGTGCTCCTTTATCCAGAGCCAGGGCACTGTAATACAGGAGGTGTGTTACTGGCTAGATTGACAAATAAAAACATAGGAAAAAAAGCTTAAAAAGAGTAATGCAGGGGGCGTGGCCTAGCATCGGACCAAGATGGACGCATAGAGGCAGAGCTCCAGCAGCCAAGGCGTCATTCCTAGCTTCATAAGCGGACCAGCGTCGTACCTTACATCCAGAGATGACCGGGAGGAGCACCTCGACTTTCCACTCCCAAGCGGACCTGACCACGCAGATCAGCCGCGCCATTCCTGAGCTTTTTAGGTCCCAACAGACAGACCTACAGGCCTCTTCATAAACGGCCGATGAGGAGGCATCTCGCCGCTCCCCAATGTCGAATCCTCTGAAGCAGATGAGCACCACAGCCCCTCACATACAGCCTACCTCGCTCCTCAGCCTGGCATACGTGAATCTAGTGGCAGCAGATATAAAAAACACTTTGTCTGCAGCGATCTTGGATCTCAGGACAGACCTCAGAGCAGTAGCCGCCTGCCTGGAGCATGTGGAGATGGTGGCCATGACACATGGAGCCGCCATCCACCAGGTACAACAGACTGTCAGCACACAAGCCCAGCATATTATCGGCATGCATCGTCATCCTGAAGACCTTGACAATAGGGGCCGGAGATGTAACCTCAGGTTCAGGGGGATCCCAGAAGCAATTGAGGGCCCTTAATTGCAACAGGCTGTATGGGCTATCTGCAACACCCTACTAGGCAGACCACATAGATCTTAAACGCTGCAAAAGGGCGCTTAGACCCAGAAGTCAGGACACAGATCCTCCCAGGGATACTATATGCTGTTTTGTAAGTTTCACTTCAAAAGAGGACATACTGCGACAAGCACACACCCAGGGACAGATACAACATGATGGGCACCCTATACAAATCTTCCAAGACTTGTCTTCTATTACACTGCAACATAGGAGAGATCTGCACCCCCTACTCACTGCCCTCACAGAAAGACATATAATCTACCATTGGAAATTCCCTTTCTGCCTGACAGCAACAGAGGGCAACAGATCAGCTTCACTCCGCACACCTATGGACCTACAAGCTTATTGTGACACTCTAGGATTGCCTTTGATTCTGGTGCCTGACTGGTTTAGTGCATTCCGGCAGCCTGAGCCATGGTTCTCCACCCACCCTGATAGCCTCGCTCCCGCCGACACAGACAAAGACGACGCAGATCCTCCTTGGATTCATCCCAAAGAGACCAGGATGCCATGATTACGGAGTGTGGCCCAAGAGCTACATCCTCCTCAACACGTCACAGAACAGATCACTAAGAACTCCAGGTATTCCTTACTTCTTGCCATAGATTTGGACATACAAGTCACATGGATGCTCCCTGGCAGATGTAGCTCTCATCATTCTCAATAGAGAGCTTGTGGACCCCTGACTGTGCTATAGGAACAGAGGCGGCTCTTTAATTAGGCAAATTAGGCGGTCGCCTTAGGCCTCGCACTCACAAGGGCCTCGCGGCCGCCTAATTTGTCTAAAGATCCGCCTCCGATAATAATCACAGATCCCCTGCCGTCAGCTTAGCACATTGATATCAGGGAAACAGGCTGCGAGTGGGAAGGGAACAGTGTGATCGGAGCGAAGCTCACTGAGCGCTCCGGATCACAGAGAGAGAGACACGCTCAGCTGCTCATCAGAGCGAGCAGTGAGTGCTGACCCCTCCCTCTACAGCCCGCACAGCCAGTCAGGGGACAGCTGCAGCTGCTTCCTCCTCCCTCATCCTCTCCTCCTGTGTCTGCCCCGCCCACACTCCCCGACATGCAGACTTCGGTAAGAGAAGGAGATGTGGGCGGGAAGATTCAAGAGAACAGCCCAGCCCAGCACATGAGAAGAAACATGGAGTCTCATCCATCCATCCAATCCCTCCTGTCTTTCAGTGAGTACTCTGATGTGGGGGTGCCTCTCTCCCTCTCTCTCCCCCCTCTCTCTCTCTCTCCCCCCTCTATCTCTCTCTCCTCTCCCCCCTCTCTCTCTCTCCCCTCTCTCTCTCCCCTCTCTCTCTCCCCCCTCTCTCTCCCTCTCCCCCCTCTCTCTCCCCCCCTCTCCCCCCCCTCTCTCCCCCTCTCTCTCTCCCCTCTCTCTCTCTCCCCTCTCCCCCTCTCTCTCTCTCCCCCTCTCTCTCT
>BLSH010257947.1:80622-91177 GCA_018402905.1 Glandirana rugosa | reverse complement strand
CCCCTCCTCCTACTTTTTCCCCCCTCACCCATCCTCTACCCCTTATCCATCTCCTCTTGACCTCACCCTTCTACCCACTCCCCCCTTTTTCATCCTCCTCCCCTACCCCATGGTTCCCAGCCCCACCCCCAATCCCATTTTTTTCAGGGGCCAAGAAATAAGCCCTAGGTGGAGAATCTTACTATTGCTGCTGCTTGTGTGGGCAGGATGTGTACTGTACCAATCCCTGCTGACCTTCCTTTCCTATTCACCCCATGTGATTGGCGCAGTATCCCACCCACAAAATCAGCAGCAGTAATAAGAAGCTCCACACCAGGGTCCTTCCATAACCCCTGCAAAGTTCCGGAAGAGAGCAAAAAACTCTGGAGGGGAAGGTAGAGGGGGAGTTGTCATTCCAGTGTAGATTTAGCCCAGGACAGCAATGCCAGAATAGGTGGGATCTGTGAGGGCAGCTTCCCTGCACAGATCTGCTTGAGGAAACCATATCTATATTATTCAATACTGCCACTTTACTGTACCCTCCTACCCCCTGTACGGTGTCCACTTACCTACCCCCTGTACTGTGCCCTTTTGCTCCCTGTACTGTATCCTCCTGCCCGTTGTACTGTGCCAACTTACCCTCTCCTCATTCTGTGCCCTCCTGCTCCCCCCTGTACTGTACCCTCCTGCCCCCTGCACTGTCCACTTTACCCTCCCCCTGTTCTGTGCTCTCCTGCCCCCTGTACTGTCCACCTATTCTCCCCCTATACTGTACCCTCCTAATACAGTTAATTTTTATCACTTAAAATATTTTTCCCATTATGGGCGTGAGTGGGGCCTCATATCTAAGTTTTGCCTAAGGCCTCACAAAGCCTAAAGCCGCCTCTGTATAGGAACTTCCATGATTAATGTCTTTCAACCTCCTGCTTTGAGTTCAGGTATAGCCTCCAGTTTCTTTACCTGACTATCTGAGGGGTCTGCACTTGAACAGTCAATTGGTCATCCTGCCAACAACAAGGATTTCTGCTCCTAAAGTTTGATGAGGTAACCTGTTCTGGCTATGAACTTGATATGCACACTATGGGCAAGGATTGTTATAGGCTGATACATACCGAGGGGGATATAGTTGCAATCTAATCCCACTCACATTCTTTGCTGTCACCCAATGGTCTTTCAAAATGTCTAGTGCTCACAGGACATACATGTATCATTATAGTTATTCATAAGTTGTTACTTAGATGTATTAGTAATCCCAGGCTGATGGGGCTTTCATTTAATATAATTTTAGTTTTGTTTTTTCGTTTGGTATTATGAGGTATCATTTTAAATGAGTGCCTGATACTAGGTTGGCTTACTTACATAAGCGAGGGGGCCCTGACACATGTGCGGCTTTGCGTGCATGAGCGGGGCCCGCCTATAATTTATATTGTGCCCTCTGATGCCCCCCTATTGGGGAGGCGTCCAGAGGGGACAAGGCGAGAGTGCAACTCTAACAGAGGCTATGTTTCTGGGTTAAAATTCTTTGTAATGCTGATTTACAGTAGCACAATTCGCAGGCCACTGGTTACGAGCATTTCTCCCTGGGTTGCTGGAGGTCGGCCCAGGGGATAAGAAGTGCTCTGGACTACTCCCCGGGATCTCCACATTGCATAGGGGGGAGTGGATGGGGTCACCCTATTATCGTGGGGTGCCCCGGCTCACTAGAACCCCCCTCTTATCACTGACGCACCTCTGCAATATATTGTGCTAGCAATGTTTCTGTGCCTTGGGTTGTCTTAGCCTTATTGTGTCCAGTGTTAGACTCTTCCCTAACTCCTGTGTGGCAGGGTCCTCTGGGAACTGCACCAGCTATCCCTATCCCCCTATCCCCTACTCCCCACGTTAGGTGCCTCAGCAGGTCTGTAGACACCTCCGGTAACCTTAGTATACTCCTCCTCCTTCTCCGGAGCTTTTAAAGCCACAGAGACTATCCCTCACCCCACACCTCCCCCCCTTTTTTTTCTCTCCCCCTGCCACCCACCCTTTTCCCCCTCCCTTCTGTCTTTCCTTTGTCTGTATAGTAACTACTCGCCTACCCTGACCAATAGCTTCGCTTAAGATCGTAGTATTCAGCTTTGCCAATATCTGTTTTGAACATGACGCAAGCTTCCATGCATTCAACTCCTCTCTCTCTAAAAATGTTCTCGCTTAATGGGCGGGGTCTGAATATCCCGAAAAAAGAAGCAGCCTCCTTGCGGAAGCATCGAGACATAAAGCACAGATCCTTTTCTGCCAGGAAACCCATTTTAAAACGGGATCGGTCCCACACTTCCAAAACGTTCGCTTTCCTACTGTATTCCACACCACATGCCCAGACTCTAAATCAAAAGGTGGCTCCATTCTCCTTTCTAAAACATGTTGTTTTCTTGTCACAGATCAACTTATCGACGACGCTGGGAGATATTTGTTTTTGAAAGGGACATGGCATAATAAACCGATCACTCTGGCCAACATTTACTTCCCAAATGGCCATCAGGCCACCTTTATATGGGAGGTCTCTACAAAGCCGACGTTGTTCACCTCTGGCCTTTTGGTATGGGTGGGACTTTAACGTCCCCCTAGACCCACTAGTTGACACCTCCACAGGGACTTCTTCCTTTTCCTACTCTGCTCTCAGACAAATTAAGTTACAATTAGCTGCCCTCACCTTGCACGACAGGAGGAGGCTGTATCCTCAGGAACGTGACTATACTTTCTATTTTGCACTGCATAACACATATACAAGACTGGATTATTTCTCTTTGACTCAATAGGATCTGACATGCCTTCGGGGAGTGTCAATAGAGGCCATGGCTCTCTCAGATCCCCATCTGATCACACTCACCTTGACTTTCCCTGAGACCATTACCTCAACGAAGATATTGAGGATGGACTCCTCCTTATTGTCAGATATTGCAGATAAAGCAGTCTCCTATGACCCAGTGGGAGGAACACAAGTGCATTGTCAGAGGCCAGCTTTTAGCTATCTCAGCCCGGAAAAAAAGAGAACATAATGTCAGAATATTAGAACTCACCACTAAACTACACGCACTGGAAACCCAACAGAAACAATCTTTGGCAGTCAAGATAGCTCGAGACTTGGTAGAGACACGTTCGCTTCTAACCGATTAACTTTTTAAAAGAGCAACGACATGTGCTCTCCCAAAAACTGTTCTATGAACAGGGGAATAAACCTGGCCATTTGCTGGCCAGAGCAACCCAACGACGTAAACTTGTATCCACCATACACCACATTACTGACGACTCGGGCAAGCAATATTCTAAAAAACGAGAATATTGCACGGCAATTCAAAAATTTCTATGCTAAGTTGTACAACCTCAAAACGGACAAATTAAACCCCACTCAGTCCACCAAACATAAGAAGCTTGTTCGAGACTTCCTCAATCTCCATGGCCCCAAGGTCCTTTCGCCAGAGGAGGCGCAAGCTTTAGAAGCCCCTTTGACTATAGAGGAACTGGAAAAAGCACTCAAGACAATGAAACCGGGTAAATGCCCGGGCCCGGATGGTTTTACAGTCCAATATTTCAAAGCTTATTTTGATCTCTTAGCTCCAGGATTACTCAGAGCATTTAACACACTAGCTAAGTCACCACCTAATTCAGAGAGGTTGCTGGAGGCATACGTAACGGTGATATCAAGGGAGGGGAAGGACCCGACCAACGTTGCAAACTACCGACCCATCTCCCTGTTGAACGTTGATATCAAGCTTTTTGCAAAAATTTTAGCGACCCGTTTATCCGTTCCCATTCCAACCTGGACCAAGTGGGCTTTGTCCCTGGGAGGGAGGCCAGGGAAAATATGATCAAAGCCCTGAATCTACACCATTGGCTTACCACCACCCAACAAGAGGGCTTCTTTTTATCTATAGATGCAGAGAAGGCATTTGACAGGGTGGCTTGGGACTATCTGGCAGCGGTTCTAGAAAAGCTGGGACTTAGAATGCATATGCGTGCGTTCATCATGTCCCTATATCATAAACCAAACGCAGAGTTAATGGCCAACTGTCGGACACCTTCACAGTGCACAATGGGACTAGACAGGGATGCCCTCTCTCCCCCCTACTTATCCTTACACTTGAACCCCTTTTGCTTGTATTCGGGTCAACCAGGGCATTAAGGGAATTCGGGTTCGGGAGCAAAAATTTAAAATTGCGGCATTCGCCCATGATGTCCTTCTCTTCCTTACCTATCCGTCCACATCACTGCCGAACCCTCTACAAAATATCCACCAAGACCTCCTACTATGGGATAAATCTTCTATCTCATGGTTTGGACGTGCATCCCTGATCAAAATGAAGATTATACATACCGATCACGCATTCAAAGTATATTCATAATCATACATACTGATCACGCATTCAAAGCATACAGTTACTCATAACACACACTTTAGGTGTATTGATTAGGACCTATAGAGGACAAGTATAGGTTTTCTTCCTAATCAATAGACCTAACTACAACGATTACAAAGCACTTAAAACCCCCGCCATTATGCAAAAAAGAGGAAAAACAGGTTCTTTTAACAAAGCAGAATTTACCTGACACAGCGGACAGAGAAAACACATCCTGGACTCAGGACAGCAAAAGATTTCAAAAATTGAAATAAAATTGATTTTACCAATAGCGGCTGTTTTGATGTCCTGTCCGGATCGCTTCCTCCCTTCGGTCCGCTGTCACGGAAATTTCTGTAGGCTCCAAAAATTCTCTGACTCGCCATTTCTGTTACGGCAATTATAATACCTTGTATGCATTATAATTTGCCTGCGCTAATAAGCGCACTTTTCAGCTCTTTTGCATAATGCATTTGAGTGCACTCGTGTTAAAGCAAGTAAGACAGACACAAATAGTTGTTCTTCACATGGCAAGCTCGCAGGGCAGTCCTGGGTGGCCGAGCTTTCAGGCTTTATTTATAGGAATCAAACAGGAGTAACAAAGAAACTTGGTGGCTTCACAATCAGCCAATCAGCCTCCAAGGCACAGTCACATGACATGAGCTCAATACAAAACCACCAACCAACGACACACTTGTTTATATTCAAAAGATACAATAGAAGAGGCGTGCATGCATGGGGGTTGGCCGGCCAGTATGAGCAACAGCTGTCGCCAGATAACAATGAAAGCCACTACTGCATTAGGGAGAGGTTCCTGTTGGTGCTCTGAGGAAGAGTTTATCATTCTAAAACCATCTACTACTGCATTAGGTATAGGTTCCTGTTGGTGCTCAGAGGGAGAGTTTATTGTTCTAAAAACATCTCCTACTGCATTAGGGAGAGTTTCCTGTTAGTGCTCTGAGGGAGAGTTTATCGTTATAAAACCATCTCCTACTGCATTAGGGAGAGGTTCCTGTTGGTGCTCTGAGGGAGAGTTTAACGTTATAAAACCATCTCCTACTGCATTAGGGAGAGGTTCCTGTTGGTGCTCTGAGGGAGAGTTTATCGTTATAAAACCATCTCCTACTGCATTAGGGAGAGGTTCCTGTTGGTGCTCTGAGGGAGAGTTTATTGTTATAAAACCATCTCCTACTGCATTTGGTAGAAGTTCCTGTTGGATGCTCTGAGGGAGAGTTTATCGTTACAAAACCATCTCCTACTGCATTAGGAAGAGGTTCCTGTTGGTGCTCTGAGGGAGAGTTTATCGTTATAAAACCATCTCATACTGCATTAGGGAGAGGTTCCTGTTGGTGCTCTGAGGGAGAGTTTATTTTTATAAAATTATCTGCTACTGCATTAGGGAAAGGTTCCTGTTGGTGCTCTGAGGGAGAGTTTATCGTTCTAAAACCATCTACTACTGCATGAGGGAGAGGTTCTTGTTGGTGCTCTGAGGGAGAGTTTATCGTTCTAAAACCATCTCCTACTGCATTAGGGAGAGGTTCTTGTTGGTGCTCTGAGGGAGAGTTTATCGTTCTAAAACCATCTACTACTGCATTAGGGAAAGGTTCCTGTCGGTGCTCTGAGGGAGAGTTTTTCATTCTAAAACCATCTACTACTGCATTAGGGAGAGGTTCCTGTTGGTGCTCTGAGGGAGAGTTTATCGTTCTAAAACCATCTCCTACGGCATTAGGGAGAGGTTCCTGTCGGTGCTGTGAGGCGGAGATTATTGTTCTAAAATCATCTCATACTGCAGTAGGGACAGGTTCCTGTTGGTGCTTTGAAAGACAGATTATCGTTCTAAAATCATCTCATACTGGTGTAGGGAGAGGTTCCTGCTGCTGGTGTGAGTGGTGCATTTCTTGCAGAAAAATAAAAATTGCATCTGCAATTTTTTTTTGTTTAAAAAAAAAAAGAATAATAATTTATTTTTCTTTTTTTAATATTAATAAATAGTGCTACATAGTACATTTGTGTCCAGAATGCGGAGAGCGTCAAATAAGGGACGTGGTCGTGGTCGTGGTGCTGCTAGTGCTGCTGGTGTTGGTGGTGTTGCTGAAGCTCCTGTTGCAAGGATAGGACGTGGTCGATCTGCGCCAGCTACATGCACAAGTGAAACACCTTCCTCAGGTAGCCGACAGAACCTTCAACGTTATATGGTAGGCCCAAATGCTGCTCAACGAATGATGAGGCCAGAACAAGTACAGGCGATAGTAGATTGGGTGGCTGACAATGCCTCCAGTTCCTTCACATTGTCTCCCACCCGGTCCCTTGATGAAAGCTCAGAGTTGGCACCTGAACCCCATGGCCATCTGTCTTTCACCTCAGCCCCTTGTAAATCAGCCAAGCAGTCTGAGCCCCAAGTCATGCAGCAGTCTCCTATGCTTTTTGATGACTCTGCTAGTGTGCTTTCCGTGGCCCCTCCACATAGCCCTTCCCCAGAAGTGGAAGACATTGAGTGCACCGATGCCCAACCACTTCTGTTGCAGGATGAGGACATGGAAACACCACCGCAGCACGTCTCTGATGATGATGAAACACAGGTGCCAACTGCTGCGGCTTTCCTCAGTGTGCAGACTGACAAGGAGGGCAGTGGTGAAGGCTGGGTGGAAGATGATGGGGAGGAGGATGATGAGGTCCTAGACCACACATGGAATGAAGGTCATGCGAGTGACATGTGCAGTTTGGAGGAAGAGGTGGTGGTCGCACAGGGGCACCAGCACAGCAAAAGAGGAAGCAGGTTGCAAAAGCGGAGCGAGCGTCCCCTAGACAGTATGCCTGCTACTACCCACCGCACCCAGGGACCTAGCACACCAAAGGCAGCTCAAAGGCGTTCCCCAGCGTGGCAGTTCTTCAGACACTGTGCTGACTACAAGACACAAGTGGTTTGCACACTGTGCAATGAGAGGCTGAAGCGAGGCACAAATGTTCTAAACCTGAGCACAACCTCCATGACCAGACATCTAAATGCAAAGCACTTGCTGCAGTGGAATAAGTACCTCAAAATCCAAGAAAGGTCTCGGCCTCCTCCTACTTCCTCTTCTGCTGCTGCCTCGGCCTCTTCCTCCACCTCTACAGTGCCAGTGTCACCTGCCACCCAGCAAACAGACGATGTGACAGCAATGCCACCATGTCCGTCACCATCCCCAAGCATTTCCACACGGTCCCATGGAAGCTTACAGCTCTCCATCTCCCAAACACTGGAGACAAAGAGGAAGTACCCCCCTACCCACCCGCGATCCCTGGCCCTGAATTCCAGAATTTCAAAATTCCTGGCCTTTGAAATGCTGTCATTCCGTCTGGTGGACACGGACAGTTTTAAAAACCTGATGGCGGTGTCTGTCCCATAGTACATGGTTCCCAGCCGCCACTTCTTTTCCAGGCGAGCCATCCCTTCCCTGCACAAACAAGTCGGGGACGAGATCAAGTGTGCACTGCGCAAAGCCATCTGTGGCAAGGTCCACATAACCACTGATACGTGGAACAGTAAGCACGGGCAGGGACGCTATATCTCGCTAACTGCACACTGGGCAAATGTAGTGGCGGGTGGGCCTGAGGCGGCTAGCCGTTTGGCGGATGTCCTTCCGCCACAGAGGATTGCACGGCATTTCTCTTTGCCTCCTGTTGCCTTCTCCTCCTACTGCGCTTCCTCCTCCTCCTCCTTTACCACCTCCTCATCCGGTCAGCGTAACACCTTCACCACCAACTTCAGCACATCCAGGGGGAAAAGACAGCAGGCTGTTTTAAAACGAATATGTTTGGGGATAAACCCCACACTGCGCAGCAGCTGTGGACGGGCATTGAAAAACAGGCCGATGAGTGGTTGTTGCCACTGAGCCTCAAGCCCGGCCTGGTGGTGTGCGATAATGGGCGAAATCTCGTAGCAGCTCTGGGCCTAGCCGGTTTGACGCACATCCCTTGCCTGGGGCATGTGCTGAATTTGGTGGAGCAGAAATTTCTAAAAAACTACCGGATATGTCAGAGCTGCTGCAGAAAGTGCGGGCCGTCTGTGCGTGCTTTCGGCGTTCTCACCCTGCTGCTGCTCACCTGTCTGCGCTGCAGTGGAACTTCGGCCTTCCCGCTCACTGCCTCCTATGCGACGTGTCCACAAGGTGGAACTCCACCTTGTACATGCTGGAAAAACTGTGCAAGCAGCAGCAGGCAACAGTGGAGTTTCAGCTGCAGCACTCACGGGTCAGTCGCTCTGCGGAACAGCACCACTACACCACCAACGAGAGGGCCTCCATGTGAGACCTGTGTTTCGAGTACTCCACCAACATAGCCAGTGCCGATGATGCTGTTCTCAGCGTTACTATCCCACTTCTATGTCTCCTTGAAAAAACAGTTTGGGCGATCATGGAAGAGGATGTGGCACAGGAGGAAGAGGAGGAGGAAGAGGGGTCATTTCCACGGTTATCAGGCCAGTCATTCACAAGTGGCTCGGAGGGTGGGTTCCTGCAGCAGCATAGGCCAGGTCAAAAATTTTCAAGCGAGGGCACAGTTCTGGAGGATGAGGAGGACAAGGAATATGATGATGAGGAGGAGGAGGAACTGTGTTCACAGCAGGGTGGCACCCAGCACAGTTCGTGGGCATCACTGGAGCATAGCTGGGGGGATACGGAGGACACAGATGATACACCTCCCACAGAGGACAGCTTGTCTTTGCCTCTGGGCAGCCCGGCACACATGAGCGACTACATGCTGCAGTGCCTGCTCAACGACAGCCGAGTTGCCCACATTTTAACTTGTGCCAATTACTGGGTGGCCACCCTGCTGGATCCCTGTTACAAGGACAACGTGCCTTCCTTATTTCCCTCACTGGAGCGTGAACGGAAGATGCGCGACTACTAGCGCACGCTGGTAGACGCGCTGCTGAGGGCATTCCCAAATGACACAGGGGGCTCTGTGGAAGCACAAGGCGAAGGCGGAGGAGGAGGAAGAGGTCGCCAACGCAGCTGTGGCACCGCCAGCACCTCAGAAGGCAGGGTTAGCATAGCCGAAATGTGGAAAAGCTTTGTCAGCAGCCCACCACAACAAACAGCACCACCAGCTGATAGGCAACGTCTTAGCAGGAGGCAGCATTTCAGCAACATGGTGGAACAGTATGTGTGCACACACCTACACGTACTGACTGATGGGTCTGCCCCATTCAACTTCTGGGTCTCCAAATTGGGCACATGGCCTGAGCTTGCCCTTTATACCTTGGAGGTGCTGGCCTGCCCTGCAGCCAGTGTGTTGTCTGAACATGTGTTTGGCACTTCAGGGGGCATTATCACAGACAACGTGGACAAGCTAACGTTTATTAAAATGAACCAGGCATGGATCCCACAAGACTTGTCTGTACTTTGTACAGAATAGACATTTAGACCGGCCTCACACAGCCATTGGTATACTTGTTTTTTTTTAATATGTCTCAATATTTTGGGGGCTACCCCAATTAGAAAAAAAACCAAACAAACAAATAACAGTGTTGGCTACCTCCTCCTCCTCCTCCACCACCACCGCCACTTCCACCTACACTGCCACGGTCATGGCCGAGTCAACCTCTAGGCTCCTACTCCACATCCACCTCCTCCTCCCATTTTTATTTTTTTTGTGATTTTAAGTTATTTCCCTATCCACATTTGTTTGTAGGGCACTTGTCCTACTCCTTACCCCCATTTTGCTTCCCTTTGCAGCCCTCTAGCCCTTTCAAGTACTTTTTTACAGCCATTTTTGTGCCCAAAAGTTCGGGTCACCATTGACTTCAATGGGGTTCGGGGTAAAGTTCGGGTCAAGTTCGGTACCGAACCCAAACTTTTCTGCGAATTTCGACCAAACCAGACGAACCCGAACATCCAGGTGTCCGCTCAACTCTAGTTATTAACCCTTAGCACAAATAAACAGGATAATCATGATCTGTTTCACTGAGTAAAGAGAGCAGCAACTTGTAACCTGAATAAGGCCTATGACCACAGGTAAGAAAAGGGAAGGAGAATGACCAGCTTTGTGTCAGACTACACCCACTTGCCCCCTGACACCACAACCCTACAATGAACACAGATTCTTAAGAATGTTTCAACAGACTTTATACAAAATATAATACCCTGGTGTCTGAAAAGAGTTCCTTAAAGATATAGGCAAATGTGACGCCCAATGTCCCTTTGGTTGGCGGGGGGGGGGGGGGGGCA
>BLSH010257947.1:68385-80612 GCA_018402905.1 Glandirana rugosa | reverse complement strand
TGAAAATGATACGAAGGGAGTGATTTCGAAGTAATTTCTCTGTGAAATGTAGCTAGCTCAAAACAAGGGCCCAATGCAGTTCCTGGACAATGACATCCGTGTATCAGCAAATGTAAAGTGTCTCTTTAATGAAGCTTTAGTGAGGGAAGCATAGTAAAAGTGCCTGCATGTAGTGTCTCTTGGGCTGCAAAATGGGTGGGCTTCTGCCCGCCTCACCAATCTAGATGATACCAGGCTTGAAAGAATGGTGAGTAGGTCCTAAGCAGGCTCCGGCAGATACTGGGATCAGGGAGGGGGTGCTTGACCGTGCACCCTGCAGCACAATGATTCAGCCAGATCTGTACTGTGGGTGATGATAGTGGCCTCCCGATGATGGACACATCCACACACTCTTGTCTGAGGTCTCCCCTGCTGCCTAGGCCACAGTACTGACTCACTCTCCTCTGACTGTCTGGGTCACTGCTTCCAACTGAAGGCCTTGGTCCCAAGGGAGTGACTCAACACAGGTCATTTATCACCTCTCCCAGGATTCTGTTCTCCCTCTTCAGCCAGCTGAAACTTGTAGTCCACAACGAACATTTCCAGTGTGAATCTGGCCTCTTTAGACTACAGGTCCCAAGATCCTCCATGCTTCTGTAAGTTCTCACTTACTCTGCATTTAGGATATGAGAAGGCAGAGTCCAGCCTGAGCACTGGAGGGAACAGCCTCCCCATCACAGATGCCGTAAAGTGTCCCCTGACAATGCAGGCAATTTAGCCAGCTCCTGGCTACACATATAAGGATTTTTAAAAATGACCTGGCAATTATATGACGTCTTTGTTTATCATCAATGGACAGTAATATTATTCATCATCTTCCTTGCTTTGTTTTGCTGAACTGTATTAAACAATCACATATTTATATTTTAACAGGTAACATGTGCTTGATTTCATCCTCTGATAATTTGATTGCTGATAATACTCTCTGATAGTATGTCCCACAGCACCATTGGTTAGCCAATGATACAGTACATTTGATAAAAAAATGACAAAAAACTTGAAACAAACCAGTGAAACAAAGTCTGAAAAACAAGAGTCCTCAAATGAAATAAAATTACGAGTGCAAAAAACCTCTAATAGGGTAAGTTCAAAATTGTACTTGTCTGTACGGTCTGTGCTCTAAAATGCCACACTGCTAGCTCCTTGTCCGTGGAGGCCTCCATTCCCAGTTGATGCCTATTCAGGAGAAACGCGTCGGAAAAGGAGCTATCAGTGTGTCGTTTTAGAGCACAGATAGTACTACAGACGGTCATCTTCACACTCGGTTTGTTTTGACAGCTTATTCATAGTGGAGGGTGAGGCCACACGGTGACGTAATTGAGTGACCCGCCCCTCTGATGTCACATGACGTCAGAATGGGTGGGGTCAGCCATACGTCACCGGCTGGCCCCACTCTTCACTATAAATAAACTGTCAAAACAAACCGAGTGCAGACGGCAGCAGCCCTCCCACAGAGCAGGAGCGGTGTGCGCAATCTGCGCACTATACATTATTGGTCGTTCAGCGGTGTCAAAGTCGCGCTGAACACCCCATAATGTTCTAAATTCTGGGATCGGGCAAAAAACGGACCATTTGCCCATCCCTAAAACTTATACTTTTAGTTTTGACAGCGCACTTTACACTTAATACCACATTTACCACATCCCACCAATCCAGGGATTTTTTTTAAGTGCTGCAGTCTTTTACTATATTGGTCAAGTGCACCCCTTTTTAATTGTACAATTATACAGCACAGCAGACAGTACCTGCTTTTAGAGACTGAAATGGAAGTAAAATTATGGCATTATTGAGTTGAACAAGGAAAATCTTAAAAAGAACATGCACGGCTTTTAGTGATTGGGAGCAAAAGGAACGCTACACCTTTTTATGATAATTATTTGCGATATGATATCACAACTTTATTAACTTTTCTGTTTAAGCACAATAATTTAGGATTATTGTGGTAGTTTCATCACTCGCTGATAGCACAGGAGGTTCATGCTATTACTAATAAAAATACCTAAGTGTCATAAGTTTCATCAGAGATTATTTATTAATGTCTGCCATTTTGAATTAATTGTTCACTAAGAAACATTGTAACAAGCTATTTGAGATTGGGCCCACCTCAGGGTTGGTGGTTTTTAGAGTGGGGCCTCCTTTGATCTGGTGTTTTGAAAGTGAGGCCTCCTTTGGACTGGTGTTTTGAGAGTGGGGCATATTTTAGACTGGTGTGCTGAGAGGGGTGCCTCCTTTGAGCTAATGTTTAAAAAGTGATGCCGGGCTTCCTTTGGGCTGGTGTTTTGACAGTGAAGCCTGCTTATGGCCAGTGGTGTAAAATTAAGGCCTGCTTTGATTTGGTGGATTGAAAGTGGGACTAGCTTAGAGCTGGAGTTTAGAGAATTAGGCTTCTTTTGGGCCGAGAGTGGGGCTCTCCTTATTAGATGGTGATTAGAAAGTTGAACTTCATTTGGATCTACTCACCTGATCCCGAAGGCCTAAATAAAGAATAAAAAGAAAAAAAGGAGAATATTAAAATATTAGCCTTGCCAAGCAGTTAATGGAAGCAGTATTGATAAATTGTTGGTAGAATTAATTTCTGGTTATTTAACCACTTCCAAATATTTAATTTTTTAAAGTACTAATTTACAGTAAGTCATTACTGTTAAGCTATAGTACAGTCCCTTGTCTATTTATTTATTTATTTTTTAAGTTATGTTCATCTGTTTATATAGTCATTATAGGCAATAATATAGCCAAGTATATAGGCAATTTTTACACGTTTGTTAGTCTTGCCTTTTGTGGTAGATTGTGGATTACCTCTTGTGTCTGTTTGTTTTTGCCACAATAAGCCTTCAAGTCGAAGAGCTGCTGTGTCAACTACAAGGTGATCTGCTTACAGAGTGTATTATTTTCCAGAATGTGCTAGATGAGCAAACCAGGTTTTGCTGAATAATCTGCCTGGTTTCTGTGACCTTTCACTGACAGAGGTTTGTCTATAGATTTGCAATGACATAACTAAGGGAGTAAAGCACAATCACAGTGTTTTCTATGTTACATGTAAATGTAAATGGTAGCCCTGATATATATATATATATATATATATATATATATATATATATATATATATATATACAGTATCTCACAAAAATGAGTACACCCCTCACATTTTTGTAAATATTTTATAATATCTTGTGCCAACACTGAAGAAATGACACTTTGCTACAATGTAATGTAGTGAGTGTACAGCTTGTATAACAGTGTAAATTTGTTGTTCCCTCAAAATAACTCAACACACAGCCATTAATGTCTAAACCACTGGCAACAAAAATGAGTACACCCCTAAGTGAAAATGTCCAAATTGGGCCCAAAGTGTCAATATTTTGTCTGGCCACCATTATTTTCCAGCACTGCCTTAACTCTCTTGGGCATGGAGTTCACCAGAGCTTCACAGTTTGCCACTGGAGTCCTCTTCCACTCCTCCATGATGACATCACAGAGCTGATGGATGTTAGAGACCTTGCACTCCTCCACCTTCTATTTGAGGATGCCTCGCAGATGCTCAATAGGGTTTAGGTCTGGAGACATGCTTGGCCATCACCTTTACCCTCAGCTTTTTTAGCAAGGCAGTGGTCATCTTGGAGGTGTGCTTGGGGTCGTTATCATGTTGGAATACTGCCCTGTGACCCAGTCTCTGAAGGGAGGGGATCATGCTCTGCTTCAGTATGTCACAGTACATGTTGGCATTCACGATTCCCTCAATGAACTGTAGACCCCTAGTGCCGGCAGCACTCATGCAGCCCCAGACCATGACCCTCCCACCACCATGCTTGACTGTAGGCAAGACACACTTGTCTTTGTACTTTGTACTCTTCACCTGGTTGCCACTACACACGGTTGACACCCTCTGAACCAAATAAGTTTATCTTGGTCTCATCAGACCACAGGACATGGTTCCAGTAATCCATGTCCTTAGTCTGCTAGTATTCAGCAAACTGTTTGCGGGCTTTCTTGTGCATCATCTTTAGAAGAGGCTTCCTTCTGGGATGACAGCCATGCAGACCAACTGGATGCAGTGTGCGGCATGTGGTCTAAGCACTGACAGGCTGACCCCCACCCATTCCTCCCAATGCTGGCAGCACTCATACATCTATTTCCCAAAGACAACCTCTGGATATGACACTGAGCACGTGTACTCAACTTCTTTGGTTGACCACGGCAAGGCCTGTTCTGAGTGGAACCCGTCCTGTTAAACTCTAGAAGAAAACAGCCTAGGCCATCTTTTTGTAGAGCAACAATTCTTTTTTTCAGATCCTCAGAGAATTCTTTGCCATGAGGTGCCATGTTGAACTTCCAGTGAGCAGTATGAGAGAGTGATAGCGATAAAACTCCTGCTCCCCATTCACTCCTGAGACCTTGTAACACTAACGAGTCACATGACACCGGGGAGGGAAATTGGCTAAAGGGGCTTAATTTGAACATTTTCACTTAGGGGTGTACTCAATTTTGTCGCCAGCGATTTAGACATTAATGGATATGTGTTGAGTTATTTTGAGGGGGCAGCACATTTACACTACACATTACAAGTTGTACACTCACTACTTTACATTGTAGGAAAGTGTCATTTCTTCAGTGTTGTCACATGAAAAGATATATGTAATCAAGGTACAAAAAACCTTAAAGCAGTTGTCTCCCCTACAAAAGGATAAAAAACACCTGCAAGGCAAAGGCATAATGAGCTAAGTATGAGCTAAGAGGGAGCCTTATTATAGGCTTACCTGTAGGTAAAAATGTAATTTATGGGGATACAACTATTTTAACACTAAGCTGGATTTGTCATGCGACTTGAGAGTTCAAATTCACATGAGAAGTCGCAGCCCATTGCCGGCAAAGGAAATCACTGTGACTCAAATTACAGCGACGTTGAAAAAGATTCCTGCACTACTTTTTTTGCGATTCATTTCAACTTGCATTGGCTTATGCTAAATGAAGTAGCAAGCCACAATGAAATTGAGAATTGCAAATGCACTGATCTGTGACTTTGAAATCGAGCTGAAGTAGCATGATTTCAAAACAGCACTGGTGTGAACAGGGGCTTAATATAACAATTTACATTACAATTTAATTTTCTTTACATAGGCATTTAAAAACATTTTAGATTCATTAAAAATAGAAAGAAATAGGGAAAATAGGAAAATGCACAATTATAATATTGTTTTTAGAAACCCTGTAGGTTTAACATATTATTACATTGCCAACCACCATCTGAAAATGCTAGTTATTCTGGCTGTCTGTGACATTAATACTTTGAGCCACTTACCTGAAAAATGTAAGTGCAATTGAAGACAGAGATCCAGGTCTGTATTTGAGTCTAGGCGAGTTACTCAGAAAGCACTAACCAGTCAAGCAGAAATTTTAAACCCATAGCTCAGAAATGGAAGTCTACAGTACATATGTTTATCATGAAAGATTTTCTTCAAACTATCTGGCAAGTGGATATTCTTAAGCAGTTTTAAAAACTCTGTGTAATTAATGTAAAACTGCAGGATAAGTACTGATCATGAAAAAAAATATTCACAGAGTGTAATCTTTAATTTGATGGGAAGAAATAAATATACTTTGACACCTGGTAAGAAAGCAAATTCAACAAACACACAACAAAGAAACAAAAGACAAATATATTTAAAATAATTGCCTTCACCCATTATAGTTTTCCTTAAATTAAATAGATAGATAGATAGATATATAGATAGATAGATAGATAGATAGATAGATAGATAGATAGATAGATAGATAGATAGATAGATAGATTTTTTTTACTATTTTCCCCAAGGTTTTATTCACATTGCTGCAAAGCTAATCCTTGCAAGATATGAAATAACTTGTCATTTCTTGTCTTTGTCCTCGTTTTCATTTTCCACCGAGTCAGTTCTGAGATAAAAATATTTCAAAGAGCAGGTATAAGAAGATGAAAGGAAGAGATGTCCTCTGATAAACAACTAGACAACCAGTTAGAATAGATGTTTTTCTTTTTTTTTTTTTTATTCACTAAAAATGTGTTGTGTTGTGTGGAAGAAGCTGAATCTGTCCTTGTTATTTTCAGTCTGCGGGTTCAGTTTCGAACAATGTTGAAGTACAAGTATTGATAAAAAAATTTTATTTGCATACTAGGTAAACAGCCCTTGCTGCTAAAGAAGAGTAATGGGCATGTACAATAAAAGAATGAACTCCAGCACTTATCCTGTATAAAGAGAGACCACCAAGCGGTAACACACAGAAGGTAATGAACACTTTCAGACAACCCTATCCTCTCTTAAGCCATCAAACTGTACACATAACAGAAAAGCCAAATAATCTGTCAGCTTCAAATCCATCAAAATACTTAACAAACAAAAATAGCAGCGAAAGCTGTCAAAAAAGAAACGCTCATTCCAAATAAGTAATGATCATATGACACATGACTTCATGGAGCAATTACAAAAAGTAACTGCTTCATTGTCACAATGTTTCCAATGAATATAATATAAATATACCAATTTTATCTGAAAAGCAAAAGCAGAACATAATTTAAATAAATGACCTATCACTTATAAGCTGTAATGACATGGTGTAGTGATTAGCACTTTTCCCTGGCAGCAAAACGGTTTCTGGTTCAAATCCCAACCACAACACTACCTGCCTGGAGTTTGCATGTTCTCTCTGTGCCTGCGTGGGTTTCCTCCGGGTACTCCGGTTTCCTCCCACACTCCAAAGACATGCTGGTAGGTTAATTGGATCCTGTCTAAATTGATCCTGGTATGTGTATGTATGAATGTGAGTTAAGGACCTTAGATTGTAAGCTCCTTGAGGGCAGGGACTGATGTGAATGTACAATATATATGTAAAGCGCTGAGTAAATTGATGGCGCTATATAAGCACCTGAAATAAATAAAATAAATGTAAGAACTAAAAACAGACACACATAGCTTACAGCTTCTGGGGGTTCTAGACAAGGTAGTAGCTGATAGCTGCATTCAAGTTGATTCCATGCTGAATCCTGTCCAAATGCTTTCTTTTATTAGAAGTTGCCCTGATGTACTGTAAAAGGATCTTCAACATGTATCATACAGATGTTTGCAATCAGAGAAAAAAAACAAAACAGGTCTACACTACCTATTATTACGAGTTGGTTCACACTAGGAATCACACAGGAACACGGTGTGATTTCATACCATTCATTGTGAACGGGTTGAAATCGCAGCATGCCAAAAGTAGTGCATGCACTACTCTTAGAAACACACTGCAACCAGATCACATGGTAGTTTTGTACAATGCGATCCAGTGCGGGCAAATGCACTGTGTTTGCAACCTGCGTTTGGGGTGTTGATAACATTGCATTGACACCCACTGCGGATTGCATGGGCACTTTGAATGCAGTGAGGTAAACGCCCACAGAATCAAATCAATATTTGGTGTGACTACCCTTTGGCTTCAAAGCAGCATCAATTCTTTTCCCTGGACACTTGGAACACTTGCACAACGTTAGGGATTTTGTAGGATTAGAGACAGGTGTATGATTTATCAGTTATACCAAGTAGGCACTAATGATCATCAATTTCATATGTAGGTTGAAACGCAATCATTAACTAAAACAGAAAAAGTTGTGTAGGATGCTTAAAACTGGGTGAGGAACAGCCAAACTCTGCTACTAAGGTGAGGTTGAGGAAGACAATTTCATGTCACAGGTCATACACCATGGCAAGACTGAGCACAGCAAAAAGACACAAGATAGTTATACTACATCAGCAACGTCTCTCCCATGCAAAGATTTCAAAGCAGACTGGGATTTCAAGATGTGCTGTTTAAGCTCTTTTGAAGAAGCACACAGAATAGGGCAACATTAAGGACCATAGACTCAGTGGTCGGCCAAGGAAGCTTTATGCAGCAGATGAAAGACATATCATGTTTACTTTCTTTCAACATTGGAGGATGTCCAGCAGTGCCATCAGCACAGAACTGGTGGAAACCAGTGGGAGCCAGGTACACCAATCTACTATCCAGAGAAGTCTGGCCAGAAGTGATCTTAATGGAAGAATTGCGGCCAAAAGGTCTTACGCCTGACGTGTAAACAAGGCTAAGTGACTCAACTATGCACAAAAACATACTAACTGGGGTGCAGAAAAATGGCAGCAGGTGCTTTGGACTGAGGAGTCAAAATTTTAAATATTTGGCTGTAGCAGGAGGCAGTTTGTTTGCTGGAGGGCTGAAGAGTGGTACAATAATGAGTATCTGCAGGCAACAGTGATGCATGGTGGAGGTTCGCTGCAAGTTTGGAGCTGCGTGTCTTAAAATGGAGTTGGAGATGTGCGCATGTGCGAGAGCCCCTGGATGGCTGCCTAACCAGGAGCTCCGCACCCTCATCGGACATCAGCGCCCCTGGCTCCCAACAGAGCATAATTAGATAGACTGGGAAGGGGCATCCCAGCTCTCCAGGACCCAAGGCTCCCCAAGACCGCTCCAGGATCTCCCCAGCTCCGAAACCGGAGCTTTCCGGCCGCTCGTTCCTCCTCGTCGGGGGTGTACCAAGATGGCTGCGGCTGTGGCCTAAGCTAAGAATGGAGGCTACAACTCCCTCATCTTCCTCCTGAGTTCGGCGGAGGGTGAAGGGGAGAGGGTGAGAACATCCCCCAAACAGGGAACTGCTACAGGGTAGTTCCGAGCAGCTTAATTCGGCCTCCTGCATTCAGTCAGGACGCCCGCCGGGTGGACCAAGATGGCGGCATGCTAGGAGCACCTATCACCAGGAGGTCTTCTAAACTTCCAGGGGCCTAATTGCAGCAAATTACCAGAGGATCCCAGGGAGAGACAAGTTTATAAGTTAAGACAAGGGGGCCCCGAATGCCACCAGGACATCCAGGTATGGCTGACTCATAGAATAAGGGGACAAGTAAAAGGTGGAAGAAGGAATATCCCGGGAGACATCTCACCCAAACAAAAGGAGACTCCACTCCTCAGGTCCCCCCTGTGAATGCAGGCCACACACGCCAGAAGGTCGCTTACACAACTTTTTTCAGGGATTAATCAAGTCTCCCCCTCGGTTATGGCCTTAGCGGGAGCTCACTCTCAAGCTAAGGCCCAGGAGATCCAATCAGAACCCAGGCCAGTTATAGCTCCAGCCACTCTCACACTCACTCCAGGCCCCAGCCACACTCTGCTTCAGCCTCTTTCTGTATCCCCAGCTTCCACCGAGTCACTGCTTCGCCGCACAATGGAGGATTTCACAGCTACGCCAATGGGACATCTCTCAACCTGAGACCCCTACTCTTAGTCCGATAATTCAGGACTCCCCACTTAATACAGCAGATTTGTTTCTTAAATTCTCCAATTTATTGGAAAGAGGCCTTTCAAACATGGCTGCAAAGATCACAGGAGACATTAAAGCTGACTAGAAATAGATCGAGACGTTACAACTTCAGGATCAGGGGCCTTCCGGAGTCTATCAGCGAAATCACCACCGCTGTGCAGGACCTGATCCTATCGTTAATTCCTAACGTACCAAAGCATAAGCTGGAGCTAGATAGAGCCCACTGAGCCCTGGGCCCCCCTAGAAAGCATGGCTCTCCCAGGGATATAATAGTTAAGCCACATTTCTACAATATCAAAGAAGAGCTCAAGAGAGTGTATCGGTCCAATCCCAACATCTCCTGCATGGGTCACCAAATACAAATATTTGTAGACTTGTCCCCCACCACCATTTAAAAGAGGAGTGCCCTCAAACCAATTTTACAAGGCCTCCAACAAAGAGATCTTAAATATTGGTGGGCTTTCCCGTTTGGTATCAAATTTGCCTACCAAGGAAAAACTTTCTCCTTTTCAAGCTTGCAGGAGGGGGAAAAAATTATTTTATCAATGAAACTCATTTCTCAAGAAGCTCCAATGGATATCGCTGATCCGGCTGGATCCAACGCAAAGAGACCTCTCCCCGCGAGCCCTGCCTCACCGCTCTGGAATAAATCGCAGAGCAAAAAATCCAAAGACAATAGACCTCCATAACTCGCCTCCTTGGAACTTTTTGTTTGGAATCTCCTTTTACTCCGCAGGCTGCCTGTCTGCCCTGAACCTTTTTTGGTTAAGTTCTTGGTTGGTCTTGGGTTAAAGTTTTTTCCCTTTTTTTTACTATGGACTATTTAGACTATTTAGTTGCTCACTCGAGATCGGAAGGACCCAGACAGCCTGGGCCCTGGTATAAGCCTAGATCTCTTTAGTTATGTTCAAATGTTAAAACAAATATCACCTCATAGCGTTATCTCAGTAAATGGGTTTTAACATTCGTTTGCTCATATCATTAGGTAGTGAGCTTTCACCCACTAATCGGGAGCCTTAGGAGATATTTCCTAACTCAGACCATTGGGTGCTATGACATCGTATTGACAGTACGTCTATCTTGGTTTTAGCTTTCTATTAAGAAGAGCCAGGGAACGTCCTGTCTGTGAGGGTCCCCTTGCGCCTTCACTTACCCCCGGGTTCCCCTAGGAGATCTCTGGGCTAAGTTGTCTGCCCGGGAAGGGACAGACATTTCCTCTGTCCATACATTTGAGTATGGCTTTCTTCCCTCTGCGGATGGTAGGGATCGTGGGTCGGAGGGGTCAGTTCTCCTCTTGGACATCACCCCCACTAGAGTTAATCAGGAGTAATGTTCATTGTCTATGCATTCTTGTTTCTTCTCTCTTCTCCTCCTTTTCTTTTTCCCTGACAAAGCATCTAATTTGCCTTTTTGCTTCTAATGCTCACAGGTTTGCAGCTCCTGAGCCTCGGGTTCTGGATGCTCCCGATCCCCCCCCCTCGTGAAGGAAGACACAAGGTCATGGGTGAGTGATGTGGATGACTCGAGCATGTTCTCCCAAAGGTTTCATGGCTACTGATTCCCAAAAATTCTTTAAAATAGCCACACACAACGCTCAAAGCCTCAACTCCCCTATCAAAAGGAAGAAGGTTTTTGACCACTACAAGGCTCTAAACTAGATGTAGTAATGGTTCAGGAGACCCATTTCCCTTCACGGTACAGCCCCAACTTCCTTAATGCCCACTACCCTCTTTTCTATTTAGCAAATTCAGAAACGAAAACAAAAGGGGTAGCGATCTTGTTCTCCTCTAAGTCTGGCTTCACACTCCACTAGGAACTCAAAGACCCTGAGGGTAGGTTTATAATAATCAAGGGAGATATAGAAGGGAACCTTTACACATTCATATCGTATTATGCCCCAAATAAGGCCCAAGTGCACTTCTTCAAAATTCTATTCGACTCTATTCAACCATATTTAGAAGGCAGGGTCATTTTAGGCGGTGATTCTAATAACGCCTTTGATCAGGGTCTGGATAAATCTAGACCATGGGGAGATCAATTAACACGTCCTTCCAAGGCGAGCCTCAAACTTGCCAAATTGATCCACTCATTTCATTTGACAGACTGTTGGAGAGAATTCAACCCAACCAAAAGAGATTTCACTCACTACTCCCCACCTCATGATTCATACGTGTGAATTGACCACTTGTTAGTCCAGACAAACACGATACCCTTGATAATCAACTCCCGTATAAGTGATACAGTTCTCTCGGATCACTCAATAGTGAACCTCCAAATCCGTTCCGACCCTCATTTCACTAGACAGTCTCATTGGAGACTGAATGAATCCCTGCTCTCTGACCCCGTTAAAGTCACAGAAATCAATAAAGCCCTTAAGGAATATTTTCTTTTCAATAATTTACGATACTTTCCATAGGTCATAAAAGTAACCCGACCTTCAATCCGGGACTGGGCCTTAAGCATAAAACCCATTTCGTTTTACCGTTCCCGCCCCCCTATAGGAGCGACGATCGTCTCTTGGATAAGGCATATTTTAAAGACAGGTGAGGTTGTCTACCGGAAAAGACGAAACCGGCAATTCCGGTACAAATCAAGGTCAGACCGAAATAAATTAACTCGTCGTTCCAGAAACCTCCCTACGAAAAATACGCGTCGGACTTCTCTATCCATTCTGAAAAGTTCTAACTGGATGAGGCGTCGAGAAAGAAAGAAAGAATTAATTACTCCTTTAGACTTACTCGAAAGGAGATTACTTTCGAAACTCCCGATGGGTCTCTCAAAGACGGCTTCACGGGAGATTTAATAACTTTTCTTTTATAAGGAATTCCCGAAATAACTAAAGACACTGAAATTGCCCCAGTCTCTCGTC
>BLSH010257939.1:1037513-1047911 GCA_018402905.1 Glandirana rugosa | reverse complement strand
AGATGGAGGTAGTCTCGGTATGTTAGTACTCTTTTTGAGAGTCCAAGACGTAAACAACTTAGGAGGAGCAGTCGATATCCTTGTGTCTGCCAGTAGATTTGACAAGTACCAGTCTGCCCTTTTTGCTCCATCAAATTTAACAATCAAACGATGTGTTACTTTAAATCCGGCTACTCTTCTTCCTATAGCTGACGAGGAGGATTCAACAAATGCAGAACCTGAGAGTTTTTCTCATGATTGTATGGCTCTGATGGAGGTAGAAAGAGCTTCTGTCACCCCAGCAAAAGATGAGCCTTTATCAGATTGTGACACACACCTATTCGTAGATGGCTCCAGATTTTACACTGATGATGGAAAGCCACACACAGGGTTTGCTGTAACCACTACAAACACTATTTTACATCAAGAAGCATTGACACCCCAGATGTCAGCACAGGAAGCTGAGTTGTGTGCTGTTGTCAAAGCATGTCAATTCTTAGAGAATCAAAGGGGAAATGTTTACACTGACAGCAGATATGCATTTGGAATAGTGCATGATTTTGGGCCTATCTGGAAAGCACAGAACTTTCTGACTAGTGCAGGGAAGCCAGTGAGACATGCAAAACTCATAGAGCAGCTATTTGAGGCCTTTCATAAACCAGCAGAAGTTGCCATCTTGAAGGTAAAAGGGCATGCAAGGGGAAATTACATGACAGCCAGAGTGAATGCTTTGGTGTACCAAGCGGCAAAGGATGTTGCCCTTATGTCATTTGGAGTCACACCCACTGTAGGGGTCGCCCAGGTAGCGGGGACAGATACCCCTCAGAAAGCACAGTGGGATATAGAAACTTTAATTCAGTTGCAGAACCGGGCCCCTGATGAAGAGAAGGATAAGTGGATCAAATGTAATGCTACCCAAAATCAGCAGGGGCTGTGGAGCGCTGACAACAGGTGGTGTCTACCAAGGAGTTTGTACCCAGTTTTAGCACAACTGGCACAGGGCGTCAGTCATCTTGCTAAGGACGCGATGGTGGCACTTACTGACTGCTATTGGATAGCACCTGGATTTAGTGCATTTGCAGCCAGGTTTTGTGCTTCATGTCTCACTTGTGTACAAATGGGGGAATGGTATCGCGCTTAGGATTTAAGAAAGTGACTCAGCAGCTGCCCTCCAATAACTCCCTCCCTCAGGGGGGATTTATAAGGATCAGTATGTGAGGTTGGATGTGGCGCTATGTCTCACTTGTGCTCTGTATAATGCAGGGAGGCCTGTCCATGTTCCCCAAAAGCATTTTCCTAAGCCAGATTTACCCTTTCAAAGAATTCAAATAGACTACATTCAGATGCCCAGAATAGACACCTATGAGTACGCTCTAGTGTGCATCTACATGTTTTCAGGCTGGCCTGAAAGTTGGCCGGTGGCCAAAGCAAATGCAAAAACAGCAAAGAAAACTTTGAATGAAATAGTTTGTAGATATGGAGCTCCTGAAACTATTGAGTGACAGAGGAACCCATTTTACTGGAGAAGTGATGAAAGAGGTAATGGAAGCACTTAACATACAGCAAGCTTTCCATACACCTTATCATCCACAAAGCAGTGGTAAATTTGAGAGACTTAATGGAATTTTGAAAAACAGATGTGCAAAAATTAAAGCAGATACAGGAAAAAGATGGATGGAACCCCTTTAAGGGATGAGGAGGTTTTGGTGATTTTTTTTTTATATGGCATAGTAACATGGTTACAGAAAGTAGGTGTTTACATTGTGATGTTCCTGTTTCTCATACTTGTTATTTACTTCCTCATCAGGCTGTGCCTCTGTGTGATCACCCACTGTATCAATAGATGGTCCACCAGCCCTGATGAACCCATTATTCTGAGAAAGCTAGGAGAGAGCTGAACAGGACGCCGTCTCTCTGCGCCAACGTAGCAGGAGCTACCGGCAATCGGCTGAATGTAACGCGGAGAAGAATGGTGTCAAACAAAAGGAGGGAAATGACATGGACTTTCACTGTATTGTTCATTTAAGCACAAGAGACTCCATTTTGTTCACGCTGCTGCAATGTGTTCTGTGACCTTCACTTATCACACAGATACAGCTTCTGCTAGAAGCTCTCTCTCTCTACTCCCCCCTCCCCTCTCTGTTTTACTTTTGCAATTATTTCTATTCGCTAGCTTTTAAAAACCTATTTCTATTTGTTAGTTTCTAATAACAATTCACACCACCCCTTTCTTATCTATGTATAAAATATTATGTAATAATAAATCTTGTCAGAACGGACATTTTAAACACAGAGATTGAGTCCTGTGGATTTGTTCCTGCAATTGCAAAACTAACTTATTTTTAGAGTCAAAACCAGAAATTTCCATAACAACTAAAATGTAGGATATTTTAGTCGACTAAAATGTCCTGGAGACTTAGTTGACTAAATACCACTGAAACTAAAACAATTGCAGAAGACTAAAATGGGACTAAAACTAAAATGCCATTTTAGTCCTAAGACTAAAGCCTCGTACACATGAGCTGATGGTTGGTCAACCGAACATCCAACTTTTGTCCAAATTGGGCGACAGCAGTTTGGTCTAGCGTACTGACATTAGTCAAGTAATCGGCCCAAAGCCAAACGTAGTGACGTGTTACGAGCGTATAACGAAGTTCAGGTGAATGTAATTTGTAAATTACGAACACAAGTTACACGACCGAACACTTCCTGGATTCCGAGTATTCGTGTTTGCACTTCCAACTTCTGTACACACAAGCCAACAATCGGACAATGCCTAATCTCATTGTCCAACTTCTGTTGGACTACGATTAGAAATCGGCTGTGGAATCGTGTGTACACATGATTGGATTTTTCAGCCAACAGGCTGTTGGACGACCATTGTTGACCGATAATCGGACCGTGTGTACGGGCCTTAAGACTAAAACTAAATCAAAATTTGCTGCCAAAATTAACACTGATTACATACTATAAACCAATATGATTGAATTCTGTAAACTTAGCATTCATCAGGAAAAACATCTTAAATTAATTTGTTGAGGAAAATGTGAATATTTTCCAGGCAGTATAAATAATACATCAAGAGCCCTTACAAATGCACTTCACCATCTTACAAAAAAGGTCAAGTCCCTAAGCTATAATGATCATTATTGGCCATAAAAATTTCGTTTTCAGTAATCACATCCAGAATAACAGTAAAAATACCAGTCACATGGCTATAACAAATGATTGTTGTGACAAAAAAACACATAGGGGTTTATTTACTAAAGCTAGGGAGGGTAAAATTGGTCACAATTCTGCAGAGAAAACAATCAGCTTCCAGATTTTATTGCTAAAGCTTAATTAAATAAGCTGAGGTTAGAATCTGGTTTCTCTGCAGAATTGTGACTAATTTCCACTCTTTAGCTTTAGTAAATAAACCCCATAGTTTACAGCTTGTGAATTGAGCCTAACATACAGCTTTAATGCTAAAAATTAGTCCACAGAGGGATCCAGGGTGTCTTTAACATTTAGGTTATAATACAGCCTAAAAATTGGACACTGGCAAACAAAACTGGGGGACTGTTTGCAGCTCAAGGAGCTGTCTGAAGAACCTTACACCAGAAGCTGTCTTCAGATGAGGTCAAGATGCTTACCTCATTAGAACATATTAAACGTGATCAGAAGATCAAGTGACAGCCTTGAAAAATTTGCTAAACAGTTGCATGATGCCAAAAATTCCAAGAAACATTCACAGATTTAGTAAAGTGTGCCTTGAAAAAAGGATGGAATGAAAAGCAGATGCACCCTTATGGGGTCCATCCAGAATGGCAAAAAGAAAATTAACAATGTGCATAACCTCACACTGCAGTGTGTGACAATTGTAATTAAACTGCTGCTAGGTGAAAAGGTGTATATTTCTTAAAAAACCTAAATGTAAAATCCCTGCGCTATGAAATCCTTTACATGTGACAAAGATTAAATAAAAACGTCATACTGTTTGAATAACAATTTCATATGAACATTTTACAACATAGTGGAAAAAAAACAAAAATCAATAAAGTACTGTGACTGTTCCGTCTCACAAAAGTCTCTTTGTAAAGTGAATTCCGTGCAAAAAAAAACATATAATAAGGTGATGAAGGTGCTGTGCTCCCCTTCCTCTTGTACCCTCACTCACCAACTTTCCCCACAAATATCGCCTGTAGTAAGAGGTTATGGATCCTGTATGGCACTATGGATAATTATTTTGGCTTTTCCTCTCAGTTTCTCCAATAACACGTCGGTCATTGAAGGAGAATTAGATACACATAGGGGTTAAAACTGTAGAGTGCAAAATCTGGTGCAGCTCTGCATGGTAGCCAATCAGCTTCTAACTTCAGCTGGTTAAATTAAGCTTTGACAATAAAACCTGGAAGCTGATTGGTTTCTATGCAGAGCTGCACCAGAATTTGCACTCTCTAATTTTAATAAATGAACCCCATAGTGTGATACCTTATGAATTAAAAAGTTTTTTTTAGGATAAAAAGATTACACTCACATTACGTATACTTGGTACAAAGCATGTGAGATTGCCTCGCTGCCCGCAGTTTGCGTTCCAAAAACAGGATATTACATTACTGGAAGTCCCCGTTACCTAATGCATTTCACTCCACCCAGGAAGCATCTTCAGAGGCTGGAGTTTTTCCGGTGGCCTATAGGTCTTTTATATCAATATCCACTTCCGCTACACCCTCAAACCCTTCCTACTACACCCAATCTTGGCTTCTGCCGGCCCCTAGCATGACCACTAATTCTTAATTGGGAACATATCCTAATAAAAAACGAATATTCCATATCCTAATAAAAAAAACGTTTTAGTCCATACAGTATCACACTATGTGTATCTAATTCTCCTTCTATGACCATGAACTATGTGTTATTGGAGAAACCACCAGGAAAAGCTAAAACAATTATCCATAGAGCCATACAGGATCCATAACCTCTTACTACAGGCAATTTTTTGGGGAAAGTTGGTGTGTCAGGGCACGAGAGGAAGGGGAGCACAGCACCTTCATCACTTTATTATACTTTTTTTGCACGGAATGCACTTTACAAAGAGACTTTTGTGTGATGGAACAGTCACAGCACTTTATTGATTTTTATTTTTTTTCACTATGTTGCAAAATGTTTATATGAAAATAGTATGAAGTTTTAGTACATATAAAGTGTGGCGCTAATTAAATAAAGTGCAAATACGTGCATATAACAAGAACAATTGTGCAAACCTGTGAATAAATTCATGTAGATTAAAGTGACAATGTGCAAAAAAAGTCCATTCAAAGCTGAAACCAATTAAATGGAAAAACTCATATATATATTGTGGGCAATCAGCTTCAAGTGGAGGGGTGCCCCCAAGCAAGTAATCCAGCCATGTGTCAGGTTAAGGGTTTCCTGCCCGTGTTTATTCACTCACAAAATAAGGATAAACAGAAAGGTCTCCCTCGCAGGGGTACAAAACAGTCCCACAACCAAAATGTCCATTAACTGAAAATAAGCCTCCTGGCTAACAGACAGACCTCATAGGGTCTGCTTCAGACCTGCAGGCATGTTCCTTCACAGCCTGCTCCTTCTCGCTCAGCACCACACTGATTACACCCAGGTCAGGCAAAATTATACCCCAGTTGGGGAGCAAGGTGTGACCAATACTTAACCCCTTGCTGCCTACAGACCTTTCCCTGCCACCCATTTACCTTAAGAATCTCAGGATTCTATTTGGCAGATATACTCCATCCACAACTGACATGGGTTGTTTGTCACATACCTCCCCCCTCTGCTTAAACCCGTGGGTTCGAACACCAGCTATTAAACAGTGGGTTCTAGAAAGGGCATCTGCATTTTTGTAGTTGTACCCAGCCCTATGTTACACTTTAAATGAAAAATCTTGGAGGGCCAGGAACCAACGGGTAACCCTTGCATTATGGTCCTTAGCCTGGGCCATCCATTTCAAGGGAGCATGGTCTGTTATGAGTCGGAAGTGGCGCCCCAGCAAGTAGTACCGTAGAGCCTCTAAGGCCCACTTAATAGCCAAGCACTCTCACTCCACAATACTGTCATTTCCCTCTGCCGGGGTCAGCTACCAACTCAAATAGACCACCGGTTGTTCTTCTCCGCCTGCCAGTTGTGACAAAAAAGCCCCCAGACCTATACTGGAGGCATTGGTCTGGACTACAATCTCCTTGCTAAAGTCTGGGGCCACCAACACAGGCTTGTTACACAGTGCCTCCTTCAGGCTTTGGAAAGCTGCTTCAGCCTCAGGATTCCACTTAATTGTTACAGAGGAGCTTTTTCCCTTGGTGAGGTCAGTTAAGGGTGCTGCCAGTGTGACAAAGTTTGGGATAAACCTTTGATAATACCCAACCATTCCTAGGAAGGTTCTCACGTGTTTCTTGGTGGCAGGGGCAAGCTAGTCTTTAATGGCTTCTACCTTATGGACTTGGGGTTTGATTAGGCCCCGCCCAATGGTGTATCCCAGATACCGGACTTCCTCTAACCCTATGGCACACTTCTTTGGGTTTGAGGTTAAGCCAGTGTATCTGATGGAGTTTATGACAGCCTGGACTTTGGGTAGATGACTTTCCCAATCTGTGCTCCAAATAACCACATCATCCAGATAGGCTGCAGAATAACCCTGATGCAGCCTAAGGATCTCATCCATCATCCGGGGGAATGTAGCGGGAGCTCCATTTAACCCAAAGGGCATCCACACACACTGCCATAACCCCTCAAGTGTTGCAAAAGCTCTTTTGCATTCTCTGTCAGGGGAACCTGCCAATACCCTCTAGTGAGATCCAGAGTGGTTATATACCTGGCGGGGCCCAACTTCTCCACTAATTCATGAGGCGCCTCTCCTTGTGTTCTTCTATTTTAAGTATTATTAATATTATTATACAGGATTTATATAGCGCCAGCAGTTTGCGCAATGCTTTACAAAAATGAAGGCAGACAGTACAGTTACATCACAATTTGGTACAAGAGGAATCAGAGGGCCCTGCTCGTTAGAGCTTACAATCTAAGAGGGAGGGTCAATTGATACAAAAGGTAAAAGCTGTGGGGGATGAGCTCATGTAGAAAGAAAGAGTATTAGGTAGAAGCAGGATAGGCTTCTTTAAAGAGAAAAGTTTTCAGGGATCGTCTAAAGATGGATAGATTAGAAGACAGTCGGACTGATTGGGGTAGGGAGTTCCAGAGGAAGGGAGAAGCTCTCGAGAAATCCTGGAGGCGAGCATGAGAGGAGGTGACAAGGGAGCTAGAGAGCAGGAGGTCTTGGGAGGACCGAAGAGGGCGGCTTGGTTGGTATTTTGAGACTAGGTTAGAGATGTAGCTGGGGGCAGAGTTGTGGATGGCTTTGTAAATTATTGTTAGTACTTTGAATTTTATACGTTGGGTGAGTGGTAGCCAGTGGAGAGATTGGCAGAGAGGGGCGGAGGACACTGAGCGGTTGGCAAGGTAGATAAGTCTTGCAGCAGCACTCATAATTGACTGAAGGGGGATAATGTATGCAAAGGTAATCCAATGAGGAGAGAGTTACAGTAGTCGAAGCGAGAGATAACCAGAGAGTGACTTAGAAGATTGGTGGTCTCATTGGTTAAAAAGGGGCGTATTCTAGCGATGTTGCGTAGGCTGAGGCGGCATGATTTGGACAGGGATTGTATGTGGTCTTGAAAGGACAGTTTAGAGTCTAGGGTTACCCCTAGCACCCTGGCATGTGGGGACGCACTAATAGTTGTGCCATTGATCTTAATGGAGAAGTCAGGGGAAGGGGCACGTGGGGGAGGAAATATCATGAGCTCAGTTTTAGATAGATTCAGTTTGAGGAAGTGCTGTGACATCCAGGTTCATATGTCTGTTAGTAAGGCAGTGATCTGTGAGGAGACTGATGGGGTGAGCTGAGGGGTAGAGAGATAGATTTGGGTATCATCTGCATATAAATGATAGCAGAAGCCAAGGGAGGTGATCAGCTGACCCAGGGAGGACGTGTAGATCGAGAATAGTAGGGGTCCAAGGACAGAACCTTGGGGGACCCCAACGGTGAGAGGAGTTGGAGAGGAAGAAGTGGAGTTGTAAGTGACACTGAAGGTGCGGTGAGCTAGGTAAGATTCGAACCAACGGAGAGCACAGCCATGGAGACCAAGCAAATTTAGTTTTTTGAGGAGGAGGGGGTGATCAACTGTGTCAAAGGCAGCGGAGAGGTCTAAGAGTAAGAGTATGGAATAATGACCATTGTTTTTTGCTGTTAGTAAGTCGTTTGTGAGTTTTAGGAGGGCAGTTTCTGTGGAGTGGTGTGGACGAAATCCAGACTGAAGGGGATCAAGAAGGTTGTTTTCAGTGAGGTGGTCACTCAGTCGGTTGTAATCTAAACGTTCAAGGATTTTGGAGGCAAAAGGGAGTAAGGAGATGGGTCTTAGGTTGTTAAGATTGGTGGGGTCCAGTGTGGCCTTTTTTGGTATGGGAGCGACTAGTGCATGTTTTAGAGGGTTGGGGAAGATGCCAGTAGAGAGGGAGAGGTTGAAGATATGAGTTAAAGAGTGTAGGATAGAGTCAGAGGGTGACTGTAGTAGTTGAGAAGGAACAGGGTCTAGGGTACAGGAGGTTAGGTGGGCGTTAGAGAGAAGTTTAGAGACTTCCTCTATAGTAGCTGGGTTAAATGAGAGTATTGATTGTGCAGGAGGACAAAGAGTATGAGGGGGGTGAGGAATCTGTAGAGAGGAGATCTCGAGACAAATTGTATCAAACTTATTTTTAAAGTGATGAGCAATCTCCTGGGCAGTGAGCAAGTTGGTGGGTGGAGGTAATGGAGGACGAAGTAAAGTGTTAAAGGTAGAAAAGAGTTGACGGGGGCTCCGTGGGTGGTTGTTGATAAGAGTGGTAAAGTAGGTCTGTTTGGCAGTGTGGAGGCAGGAATGGTATTGTTGGAGTGCAGATTTATATTGGCTGAAATCTTGCTGTGACTTAGTCTTACGCCACAGACGCTCAAGAGCATGGCTCTTTTTTTTGAGGCTTCTGGTATCGTCTGTCTGCCAGGGTTGTAGCGGTCGGGGCCTGATTCTGTGTGTAGTGAGGGGGCCAAGGTATCTAGGGTGGATGACAGTGAGCTGTTGTAGATAGAAGTGGCCAGGTTGGGGCAGGACAAGGATGAGATTTTGTCGTAGAGACAATCTGTAGCAGAAAAAAGAAGAGAAGGGTTAAGATGGCAAAGGTTTCTACGGGTAATTGTTTGGTAGCTGGAAGGCAAGGAGGAGGAGGAGGACAAGGAGAGAATGAAACTGATGAGGTGGTGATCAGAGAGAAGAAAAGGAATGTTGGAGAGGTTGCATGGAGTGCATAGGTAGGAGAATATGAGGTCAAGGCAGTTGCCATCAGTGTGAGTAGAAGCATGTGTCCATTGTTTTAGGTCAAAAGAGGAAGTTAGTCTCAGAAAGTTAGAAGTAGCAGGAGTGTCAATATTAGCAGGGATGTTGAAGTCGCCAAGAATGATTGTTGGAATTTCAGAAGAAAGAAAGTAGGGTAGCCAGGCAGAGAAGTCGTCAAGGAAGCTGGATACCGGTCCAGGAGGCCGATAGATCACAGCAATTCTCAAAGAAACTGGAGAAAATAGACGAATACAGTGAGCTTCAAATGAGGAGAGGGATAGAGAGGGTGGTGGATGAAGAACTTGAAAAGTGCTTTGAGGGGATAGAAGGATTCCAACACCCCCTCCTTTTCGTCCACTAGGCCTGGGAGAGTGAGTCCACAGGAGGCCACCATGGGAGAGGGCAGCCGAGGAAGAGAAGTCTGAATCTTGAAGCCAGGTCTCTGTGATTGCAAGTAGGTTGAAGGAGTTTGTGATAAATAGGTCATGGACAGTGGTAAGTTTGTTACAAACAGAGCGGGCATTCCAAAGGGCATGGGAGAAGGGGAGGCTGGTTCTAGGCAGAAGAGGAATAGAAATTAAATTGTGTGGATTGCGCCTGCTGTCAGAGGTTTGGGGGTGTCTGGTATGCTGTCCAAAGGTAAATTATGGTGGTCCTGGATTTGGGGAAATGTCTCCAGAAGTTAGGAGAAGCAGAAGGGTGAGAGAGGTGATATGGGAGTGTGACTTATGTGGGGGGACACTTCCCAGTGTACTGGAGAACTTATTGGTATGTGGGTTCAGAAGTAGCAGGAGCTGATGAGTGCAGTAATAAGGTGAAGACAGGAGTGAGGGTGATATATATAAGTGGTGGGGTGGAGAAGAGGGGAGAAGGAGAGAGAGTTTAAGGAGGGAGGATGCAACTGTGAGAAGAAAAGGTAGGGAGTGCATGATACAGAGTGGGAGATTTAGAATCAGACAAGATGAGTGATAAAAAAAAGTTCTATGAGGAATCAAGTCACCTGTAGTCTGTTCAGTGGTTTGGAGTGTTCTGTTTTTCGCTTTGTGCA
>BLSH010257939.1:1022513-1037503 GCA_018402905.1 Glandirana rugosa | reverse complement strand
CGATAGATCACAGCAATTCTCAAAGAAACTGGAGAAAATAGACGAATACAGTGAGCTTCAAATGAGGAGAGGGATAGAGAGGGTGGTGGATGAAGAACTTGAAAAGTGCTTTGAGGGGATAGAAGGATTCCAACACCCCCTCCTTTTCGTCCACTAGGCCTGGGAGAGTGAGTCCACAGGAGGCCACCATGGGAGAGGGCAGCCGAGGAAGAGAAGTCTGAATCTTGAAGCCAGGTCTCTGTGATTGCAAGTAGGTTGAAGGAGTTTGTGATAAATAGGTCATGGACAGTGGTAAGTTTGTTACAAACAGAGCGGGCATTCCAAAGGGCACAGGAGAAGGGGAGGCTGGTTCTAGGCAGAAGAGGAATAGAAATTAAATTGTGTGGATTGCGCCTGTTGTCAGAGGTTTGGGGGTGTCTGGTATGTTGTCCAAAGGTAAATGATAGTGGTTCTGGATTTGGGGAAATGTCTCCAGCAGTTAGGAGAAGCAGAAGGGTGAGAGAGGTGATATGGGAGTGGGACTTATGTGGGGGGACACTTCCCAGTGTACTGGAAGTTCTATTGGTATGTGGGTTCAGAAGTAGCAGGAGCTGATGAGTGCAGTAATAAGGTGAAGACAGGAGTGAGGGCTATATATATAAGTGGTGGGGTGGAGAAGAGGGGTGAAGGAGAGAGAGTTTAAGGAGGGAGGATGTAACTGTGAGAAGAAAAGGTAGGGAGCGCATGATACAGAGTGGGAGAAGTCACCTGTAGTCTGTTCAGTGGTTTGGAGTGTTCTGTTTTTCGCTTTGTGCAGTCGCTGAAGTGCTGAGCCGAAGTGTAATACTTAATCCAATATGAATACTTTATCCAAGATGAAGTATCTGGAGCTTGGTTCGGCTCCCCCTGGTGGCTGCCCTAGTGTCAATGGACTTTGTTGGACTTTATTCAGTTTCATTATGATAATGTTTTTTTAACATATTTATATGTTTTATCATCATTTGTTTATATGTACCCATACTTATCCATATATACTTATAGTGTATATTGTTTATACATATTTTCCCATTCTTTTGGGGACCCTGTTAACTCTGGGCTGTGCGCATATACTTGCTTCCACTAATTCATCAACCCGGGGCATGGGATATGTATCAAATTTTGACACCTCATTCAGTTTCTGGACGTCATTGCAAAATCTTAAGGACCCATCTGGTTTGGGAACCAAGACTATAGGACTACACCATTCGCTTTTAGACTACTCTATCACCCCAAGGTCGAACATCCTCTGAACTTCCTCGGCTACTGCCTGTCTACAGGCCTCTGGAATACGATAAGACTTAAGGCATACTCGAACCTTGGTGTCAATGACAATGTCATGTTTAATTACATTTGTGCAGCTGGGCAAGTCTGAGAAGAAGTCTTTATTGCACTGTAAAAACTCCCTCACCGCCTATTGTTGGGACTCAGCAGTTCAGTATCTGAACTTCACTTATGCATCCCTCTTTTTTAAGTGGCTGATCACTCACGGCTAGGAGAGCTTCCCTGTCTTTCCATGCTTTAATTAAATTTACATGATAGATCTGCTCTTTCTTCCACCTGTCTGGTTGGTATGCCTTATAGTTTACCTCCCCAACCTTTTCCAGTATCTCATAGGGTCCCTGCCACTTAGCTAGGAACTTACTTTCCACCATGGGGTCTAAAACAAGTACACAATTCCCCGGATGGAAAGTCCAAACCTTCGTTGACCTATTGTATACTCGTCTCTGGGCTTCCTGGGCTTGCTGCATGTGTTCTCGAACCAGGGGCATTTCTGAGGCAATCCTATTCTGCATGGCTGAGATATGTTCAATGCCACTCTGGTAGGGAGTAGTTTCAATCTCCCAAGTTCCTTTATCAATATCCAGCAACCCTCTGGGATGCCTCCCATATAGGAGTTCAAAGGGTGAGAAGAACCCCGTGGAAGACTGTGGGACCTCTCTAATGGCGAACAACAGATATGACAGCAGACAATCCCAATCTCTCCCATCTTTAGCCACCACCTTTTTGAGCATACTCTTGAGGATTTTGTCTGAGGGTGGTATACCAAAGTATGCAAATGCTTAATACTGAACAATTTGCACAATTCTTTCATCACCTTTTACATGAAGGGAGTCCCTTGGTCAATAGACGTCCTCCCATTTGGCTTGTGCTGAGCGCGCTCCCGCGGGCGCGAGCGGCACGTGCACGCGCCGCTCGCGCCCACGGGAGCGTGCCCGCAGGTCGGGCGGACCCGATGTCCGCCGGAGACCCGCGATCTCCTTTCAGAGAGGAGGAACGGGGAACCGCCAAGTAAACACGGCGGTTCCCCGTTCTGTGAATGGGACATGACAGATCTACTGATCCCTGTCACTGGGATCAGTTAGATCTGTTATGTCCCGACCAGCCCCGCCCCCCCACAGTTAGAACACACCCAGGGAACATTTGTTAACCCCTTCACTGCCCCCTGCTGGTTAACCCCTTCACTGCCAATGACATTTATACAGTAATCAGTGGACATTTAAATTTCTGATCGCTGTATAAATGTCATTGGTCCCAAAAATGTGTCAAAAATGTCCGACATGTCCGCCCCGATATCGCAGTCCCGATAAAAATCGCAGATCGCCGCCATTACCAGTAAAAAAAAAAAATAAATAAAAACGCCATAAATCAATGTCCATAGTTTGTAAATGCTATAACTTTTGCGCAACCCAATCAATAATCGCCGATTGCGATTTTTTTTTACCAAAAATATGTAGAAGAATATAAATCGGTCAAAACTGATGAATAAATTTGTTTTTTTATTTTTTATTTTTGGATATTTATTATAGCAAAAAGTAAAAAATACTGTTTTTTTTTCAAAATTGGCGCTCTTTTTTTGTTTATAGCGGCGATCAGAAATGACGCAGAGGGGATCAAATACCACCAAAAGAAAGCTCTATTTGTGGGAAAAAAAGGACGCCAATTTTGTTTGGGTACAACGTCGCACGACCGCGCAATTGTCATTCAAAGAGCGACAGCGCTGAAAACTGAAAATTGGTTCGGGCAGGAGGGGGGTTTAAGTGCCCAGTAAGGAAGTGGTTAAGGGGACAGCCTGGGGATACCGGGTGGCATAATCCATGACGACTAGGATGTACTGATAGCCTCTGGCAGACTTAACTACTGGCCCTATCAGATCCATGGCAATTCGGTCAAAAGGAATCTCAATCACAGGCAATGGTACCAGTTGGCTAAGGTTATCAAATATTCACTGACAGGACACCCTTCACCATAACAGAAATGAAGGCTTCCAAAAAGGCCAGTGACTCCCCTTCTCAGGGAGGTCTCACAGTGCTTATTTGGACCTTTGATCCACTGAAGAGGGAATCCATCGGTATCTCTCCTATAGACCTGAATATAGACCAGGAAATCCGCAGCAGGATAGGATGCAATTTCCTTGTAACTCATCACCTGGCAAACAGAAGCATAAGAGACGAAAAAGGGGCTCGGTATAGTGAAGTACTGTCTCAACGTTGTATTTATTAAAAAGGTGCATTGATACAAAATAACAAAGCTCTAACCGCGAACATACCGCGGCCAAACAATCAAATCCCTTCCTGGTATAGAAAAACAGTGATCACACATGTACAATAGCGTGGGTAGTCACGCTCACAAGCTACAGTGCATGCACAATCACTGTTTTTCTATACCTGGAAGGGATTTGATTGTTTGGTACTGAATGAGTCAGTACCAGTGAATTTCTAATGATGCAATATCAATACGAATTGCTGTAACATCTGGATGTTAAAAGTCACATTGTCTGGTAAAGCTCCTGCTAACTGTTCCCTCAACAAGAGACCATCTAAGCAACCTGCAATGGGGATGCCATGAGAGTGAAGAAGGGCTTGTACTGGGCCACCTGAGATGCAGACGAGATGCTGTAGGGCACTGCCATGAATTGCTGTGCAAGAGCCCCACAACACAGTGTATCAATCAGTGATGTGGTAGAAAAATAGGGGTAATCATCTTTGATGATCACAGAAGCCATCTACTCAGTGAAGGGAGGCAAAGACAGGGTAGTATTTGAATAAAGACAATCAGAGTTTTGAGAGGCAAAATGGGGCAAATGCCACCTTTGGGCTTGGGAACAGTGAATGGATTGGAGTATTGTAAAATCCCTTGAACTGTTCAGGACCTGGGTCAATGACACCTTGATTCAGAAGACTCAAAGTAGATCTGTTAACCTGTGTCAGACTCATGGCAGAAGAAGTTTGGAGGAGAGAAATTGAGGAGAGGGCATTTGGCGAAACCTTAGATTTTAGTCCTGGGATATCTCCTGCTGCATCCAAGCATCTAAATTGCAAGCTATAAAGCATTCACAGGTGTGTCTAACAGGAAATTAAAGCATGTCTGAGCCATGGCGTCACTTGCAGAATGGCGTTTGACATCACTTCCAGTCGTCGCGCAGAAGTTAGCCCTTCGAAGAAGTCAGTGAGACAAAATGCTGCGTCAGAACTCAGCCGCACATCGACCGGAAGTAACATCACCCGCCATCCCAGAAGTGACTCCAAGGATCAGACACGCTGAAAAGTCAGATGAGACGCCAGAGTACCAGCACAGTAGCAGGTCTAAATGCGGGGGTCAAGGAAGGGGAGAATGAAAAGGGGCACTTCTTAAATGTGTGATTGTGGGCTTTGAAAAAAACAAACACACATACTTACCTCCATGCTGCAGCATCGGTGAGATACGACAGCTGTCCCACATCAGCTCTGCTCCTCCAGTGTTCAGGGGAGCGTTGGGCTGGAGAGGGGGCAAGATCAGCAGACTTCTGCTCTTAGCAATGCACTGAGAGGCTGTCAATATGTCAGGAACCTTGGAGATATTGGAGCAGCTTTGCCATTTCAGCTGATAGCAGGCAATAGCCAGCTTTTAGCTGACTCTGGATCACAGGAGGGAAAAAGTAAGTGCACTTCTGTGACCCACAAGAGAAGCATGGCCAAAAGAGCCTTGTCCATACTTCTTTTCTTAACAATTAAAGAGGGAAATGTATTTGTAATCTGTTCCTTAGGCTTCTTCAGCTGAGGAAGATCGGTGTCAGGATTCAGAAGCTGGTAGACCTGATATACTGTATGTAGCTATACCAAGAAACTGGGACCCGACCATGTATGTATATCTTTAAAGTGAGATTTCTTTACAGTGAACAATAATCACACACCAACAGCAATAAATGCGAGAATGTATAAAAATCAACACTAAATGTCAAAATGCCTAACCAGCAGCAGAACAAACTAAATATATACATACAAATGAGAAACACACAAGGCAAGTGAGAGCAGGGAGCAGATGGGAAGGGGGAAAACAAAATTGGGATGGGAACAAGGCAGCAGGATACCGGATGTAAGGCAAGGGCAAGAGCACAAATAAGAGAAAATGTCTTAAGAGTCAGGCAGCAGCACGACAAACAGGGTACAAGCAGGAGTAACACTGAGGCAAGGAGCAGTAGCAAAGGTGGAAATTAAGTACCCTCCCAGCAGGTGTGGCCAGGTGGAGCTGATCACTGGAACCAGCTGGCTGCTGGGAGACATCTGCTGGTGGATACTAAAACTGCAGCTTTCTGCCCAGAGCACCACAGTTCCACCAACAACAAGGCACTATATAAGCTCTGAGTAAGAGGTAAGGCTTCAGGTGCTTACTGATGACTGGAGGGGACCAAAGTCACTGTAGGCAAGCAGCAGGAATGGAGTGATGATCAAAGTTACACATGGTTCTTTGCAAGCGGGAATAGCAGTGGGGAGATGCTTCTTTAATATTGTATGGTAAGAAAGAGAGTACATGCACAAGAAAGTGAGTGTGCATGGCACTCCACACAGCAGATAATGAGCACTTAATTCATTAACATTGTCCCCTTCCACAGCAAAACTGGTGGCAACAGGGGATAATGACCCTGTTACCTACAAAGTAAGTAAATGAAGTAGCTCTGCCCAACCGGCCTACTCATTAAGCAAGTCATCAGAGACAGGGCAAGTGCTGAGAAAATGTCAGCAGCTCTGGAGCTGAAAAGTTACCTTTTCACAGAATGGAGACCGGAAAGGGGCCTATATTGAACCCAGTGCCAAAATGTCACTTCCAGGCTATCACTTCAATATCCAGTCCAGTGGACCTGGACCTAGTACTTGAAAAGCCAGGTGGAGGAAAACTGTGCTGGAGAGCTGCAACCGAAAAGACAATGTTTCAGCAAGAATGTAGATAAGGATCTTGACTGGAGAAGAAATAAATAAAGGAAAAATGGTGATAGCAAATAATTAGTCTACAACACTGCAGAGCTGCAGAAAGGATGTCCACCCTCCTTGGACACTAGCAAAAAACTGAGGCATAACGGTAATTGGAGGGGGTATCCTAGGCTGGCCTACAGTTTTTCGTTTTTCACCTTTCAGTGTTCCTGTAAGTACCAGGTTAAAGACCTCAGTTGTCTCTCAATGGACTCCATGAAGTGGGCATCACAGGTAATTTTGAAAAAAGAAAATATTCTCCATGTAATAACACAAATGTACCCTTTCCATAATTCCTCTGCTTGCTTGCGACAAAAATGTTTATTTACAGCTTTACCTGCCGTGTCACTGTCTGGTAAATTTTAGCAATGCAGTACGTACTGAAAACAGCGTTATTCCCTGTGCATATGCGTGTGTGTTTTTGGTCTGATTCTAATCATCCAAGTACTTAAAACAACAGAAGGATGGGATTTCAATGCTACACCTGCAAAAAAAAAACCTTACGTACACTAGACGGTAAATCATCTTCTGGAAGCCGTAGTTCCTCTTCTATCCAACAGTGGTCTTATGGTCATAACACATTTTGGTCATAATGATTTATGAAAAGAACAGCAATGTGGTTACCTAAAAAGGGCTGCTATTAATAGTTGCTATCAACACGTTTCTGTATAACCAAATGACTTGCACATAACAAACCTCCGAACATCATAAGAGAGTTTCACAGACAAATCTATACCTAAAGGATTATATTTATAACATAAAACAGAATATTGAAAGAGAGTTAGCACTTTGCATCTACTTTAAAGAAAAACTTAATTAAAATAGTTAGAAACTACTTATCAATTAGCAGCTGCTGAGACAATAAGCACTTTAGTCATGAATATGTAATGTACAGTGGAAGTACTTTATTATTAGTACAACACTATGTATAATTCAGTGGTCAACATTATGTGTCATAGTGCCTCTTATATTGCAGTTCAGTAGGAGGAAAAGATGGCCAATGCCGGAAGTCAGCAGGAGAAAAAAAATGGCAGGCATTGATGGTCAGGCGGAAAAAAAAAGTCTTGCACATTAGTTATGAGAGGATAAAATGCCCATTGTTAGTGGTCAGGGGGAGGAAAAATATTTGTTATTAGTGGTCAACCGCTGGAGAAAAGGCTAGTATCAGTACTCAGTGGGAAGAAAAAGTACCTGGTGTTGGTGGTTAATAGCAGGGGGAAAATGCCCAGAGTTCAGTGGTCAGACAATAGAGTGCTCTTTATGTTGCTGGGAAAAATGCCCAGGTCTGCAGTCAGCAAAAAAAAAAAAAGAATTCCCAAAAGCTGGTGGCCAAAAGGAATAAAAATACCCCAGGGATTGGTAGGAGGAAGCATGTCCTGATGAATAATGGGAGGAAGTATGAAAGGCAGGAGAAGCTCAATAGCGACCCATGCCTATGGGAACAAGGACCGACACAAATAGGCAGTTTAATTTAAATACATTTTATTGGTTACTTACCTGTTAATAAAAATTTTATTCAAAATGTTCTGGAAACATCCAAAAGGGTCAGGTGACTTGAAGAACCTATAAGAAAGAAGAACAAATTTAACAGTCGTCAGCTCAACGACAGCAGTACAAGAAGAAGCATATTCTACCATGGTCTCCTCACCATGGAAAATCTTCTGCACCAGATGATGGAGTGGGCCTCATCAACGGATGGGGACTCCTGGATGAGGCTCTGCCTCTCTTCTGTGCCTCCTTCCACTTCTTTTTCCCCTCTTTCTCCTTCCCCTGTCTCTCCTCCATAGCCTTCAGCCATCACATCCCATCTGGGCCCTTCCAGTCTGTCACTTCCTATCGGAGCCCTCCTTCAGTTCATTCCCCAGACGTTTCATGGATTCCTCCGGTTGACAGCAAGATGTCCCCCCTCCTTTGATGGCATCGGCTGTGACGCAGCCATCTTCAGTATCTGGCCCAGAGCCTCCAACAAAAGCCATCACATGTGCAGTTTCCACTGGCATTGAGCGGCTGAAGAAGATGACGTTGGATCGAATCATGGGTGCCTCCTCCTAATAAAAAACAGAAAGGTAAAGTTAATAAAACTGTGCATCCTGGTCCTTCTGGCTTTACTGGTGGGTCTGATTTTGGAAAGAAGAGAGTTGACCCCCCTGTCACAGGTTCATTGATTGATTCTACATTACCTAGCGTTTTGCTCTCTGCTTCTCTAATGACCTCTTTGAATAAAGAAAAATTATATTCTGGTTTGCATTTTCCAGTACCGCAGTTTTCACACACTGGTCTATTTCAACAACAATATGCAGATTTGTTATGTCCTACTAATGTAGTTATTAGTTAAAGTGGAGTTCCACAATTGGCATGTCATTTTTTGGGGGGAGGGGGACCGGGGACCCTGTTTTCACAGGGTCTCAGGTCCACTTCCTCTCCTAGAGCCGCGGCCCCGGAAGAAAGTTTACCTTCCCCCCTGCCTATTGGCATTCTTCTGGGACATGTCACAGGTCCCAGAAGATACACCGGCCATTCACAAGGTGCAGAGGATCTCGCGTATGCGCAATGCGCGCCCGGCTTTGAAGCCAAAGCCGCGTGCCCACAGTTGGGATGCCGGTGCCGCCGAGGGGAGGGGGAGAAGAGCGAGCCCTCAGGCGACCGCATCGCTGGAGCCTGGGACAGGTAAGTGTCCAATTGTTAAAAGTCAGCAGCTACACTTTTTGTAGCTGCTGACTTTTAACTGGGTGGAACTCCACTTTAATGCTTATTCTTCTGCAGCTCCCCCTTCAGGTTCTATGCCTACTACGCAGACTGTTTCTGATGATCTACCAGGGTCTTCCAGGCCTTTAGCTTCTACAATTGTTGTGTCACAAGAGACCCCTAGTTGTGAGTCTGATTAATTACATGCTTTTTTATGTTTCAATAGTTTTTATTAAACAGCTTTGCACAAAAATACAATGAATCTCATTATATGAACTTTTGCAACGATAATGTTCAGTACATTCCAACGCCTGAGACTCTTTGAGGTGATTATATACATAAATATGTATATATGTATGTATATATATAAATGCTTGACAGTTGTGACTAGATATCGGTCTCAGTGCCTGTTACCATACTTGCATAAATGGATAATATTACATGCACGATTGGGGATCCATAACAATAGTATGAGAATAGAAACAAACCATTTCCTACAAACTACATACAGTCCACTACTAACTGTGAACATTAAACATCCTCCGTGCACCTAGAGTGATTTGAATTGGTAATGCAAAAAAACTATTTTGCTTAAGTTTTCATAGATACCCATGTAGACCACTTGTGGTTAAAAGAGGGTAGGTTGTCAGCGTTTAAAGCTATCGTACGTTCATAATGATTATGGTGTACCACTTCAGATAATGTTGCTAACATTTGCTGTTTTCCACTTTTTTGTGATGACCAGTCTCGCAGTTATAAGGATGTGAACCACTGTTGTTCTATAGTGGGATGGAAAATTATTTAAGTGTATATTCAACAGTGGCAGTTGTGGCGATGGCCTTGTCAATATACCCGTAGTTTTGGAGATCATGGAAAATACAGAGTTCCAGAAGCTTTTTATGCATTTACAGTCCCACAAATTATGGAGAAGATTACCTATAGAGCCACAATGGTGCCAGCATAGTGGCGAGTGATCTTTATATATTTTAGATAATTTATAAGGAGTATAATAGCCTCTGTGGAGGATTAGGGCATTATCCCAATGGTCCGGACAATGCGTTCATTTAAAGGTATTGGACATAGCTGATTGCCACTCTTCACAGGAAAATTGGATACCCCTGTAGATTTTCCCAAGCTACTGCAGATGGGGTTTTGCTCTTTTCCTTGGAATAACCCAGGAAGTTGTAAAACCAGGAAATCCCCCTTTTTTTGAAAAGGATGTGTTAAGGTAGTTCCATACTAAGAGGGATATTTCCCTAGACAGTTTTTGTTAAAGGATGATATTTACATCCATGTATAAACATCCTCTGATTTATGTTCAGGGCTTAGGTCTTTTGCTGTCCAACATCTCTGCACAATCCATCTGTGGATATTTAATTGGGTTATCAGATATTGGTACACCGAAAGTGGAGTGTCTATAGATTAATGATGTAGAGAGGGTGAGGTTTGGTGTACCAATTGAGACCATACTTCAAGGGATACCTGTATTGAGGGTAAGTCTGAGATTCCCATAACTTTGCTGAACTTATTAGCCAAAAGTAAAGAGGGTAAATCTCTATTTCCAAGAGTTGTCCACCCACCTTTGTTCAGAGGAAGGGTCAAACCAAGCTTTTAATTGGTCTAGTATGGCTGCTCTATAGTAGATCTGCACCAGGGGTAGTCCTACCCCTCCTTTTACTTTGCACTTATTTAATGTCTGAAAGGGTATTCTGGCTGGTTTACCCTTCCAGATACATTTTTTAAGAGCCACGTTTACTGAGTTAAAAAAAGAAGTTGGAATGTGGATTGGGATTGTCCAAAATAGATACAGCAGCCTCGGTAATAACAACATTTTGAATGCAGCAATACGGCTGATCCAAGATATTTCATATGTGGTTATTTGTGACATCTCTTGAATTATAGTTCTCACTAGTTTCGGGTAGTTAGCCTCAAATGTTTTAGCTGAGGGTGTTTTTAGTGTAATCCCTAGATAAGATAATGAATGAGTTTCCCACGTATATGGGAACTGAGATTTGAGACTGGTCAATTTAGGTCTAGAGATAGCAATAGGAAGTGCTGAGGATTTTTAGACATTGATTTTATAGTAGGACGCCTCACTAAAATGAATTAGCTCCCTCTGTACTGCCTCTAGGGACTCTGTCGGATGTATCAAAGTCAAGATGACATCATCTCCAAACAGCCCAATTTTGTGTGACCTCCCACCTACTTCAATTCCATGTATCAGAGGGTTGAATCTTATAGCTTCCACTAACGGTTCCATTATCAATGTAAATATAATAGAGGAAAGGGGGCACCCTTGTCGTGTCCCATTGGTAATTGGGAAAGGGTTAGATGTCATATTAGAGGTAAATACTTTTGCAGATGATTGAGAATATAAGGCTATATATACTGATTTTATGAAGCCCATTATTCCGAATTTTTGTAGGACTCCTTGCAGAAAACCCCAGTGCACCCTATCAAAAGCTATTTCCGCATCTAGGGTTACAAAGACGGAAGGGGCACTGCGGTCCTCTGCAAGTTTAAGAAGATTAAACATCCTTCTTGTGCCGTCTGGAGCTTGCCTCCCCAGTACAAAGCCGACCTGGCCTGGCTTAATGAGTAGCGGAGTCACCTTAGCTAGTCTATTAGCTATGATTTTAGTGTAGATCTTTACATCGGTCTAACATTTTTTGGATGGTCTGGTTTCTTTCCTGGCTTAGGAAAGATAATTACCACTGCCTGTAGCATTTCTGGAGGAAAGGAGCTAGATTTCGCCGCTACATTGCACACTGCCGTAAGGTGGGGGATCAAGATTTCCCCAAATAATTTATAATATTCTGCGGAAAATCCATCTGCACCTGGAGATTTATTTTAGGCCAATGAATTGATTACTTTCTGTATTTCCTTTCAAGTAATTGGGTCATTCCGTTTGGTCAGGGTATTGGGGTCTACATTTGGGAGTTTTATTAAATCCAAAAATTTAGAAACGGCCACCTCATTAGGTTGTAAAGTGGTGGCGTTATCTCTTAAATTATATAGTGATGCGTAATATTTCTGAAATGCATTTGCAATTTCTTTAGGATGATATACTAATTTATCAGTCATGGGGTCCTTAATGGGTGGAAGTTGTGATCTCAACTGTCTCCATTTTAACATTGAAGCTAGCATTTTGCCTGCTTTATTACTGTGGGAATATAATTTGGCCTTAATTTTTTGACATTTTTTGACTTTTCATGGTCAGAAATGAGTACTAGCCTAAGTTCCTGGTGGCATTTTAATAGTTCCTCACTATGTGTGTGAGTAGGGTTAGATTTATTCTGATCTTCCAATCATTTCATTTTTTTAAGCAGTCTATTAATGGCATGCGTCCTCTTTCTCCTGACACCAATTGTATTAACAACCCTCGACTATATGCCTTATGGGCACACCAAGCATTAAATACATTAGTATCTGAACTAGGGTTCAATTGGAAAAATTCTTTGAGCTGAGGTTCAATTCTTTCTTGTGTGGTTTTTAAAGATAGGAGGAAGGTGTTATTTCACCACATTCTGGTTTGTTCGTGGCCTCGCCTGTCATTCAGGGTCACTGATATAGGAGCGTAATCCGACCAGGTAATTCAATGGATTTGGGCCAATGTCATTTTATGTAGTAGTGCAATGTCGAAAAGACACATGTCGATTCATGAGTAACTTTGTGGGCTGAAGAAAAGAAAGTAAAATCTTTCTCCTGCGTGTGGGTGCAACGCCACACGTCATATGTCTTTGATTCCTGAAGAAATTGTTGGCTGTGAATCCTTGTCCTGGTGGAGGGCATTGAGGTGTCCAGGGTGGGATTAACTGTGGCATTAAAGTCACCACACAGTATCAAGCCCCCTTTTTGCACCTTTGTAATATGTTTAAAAGTTTTGAGGAGGAATTGAAGCTGATTTGTGTTGGGCACGTATAAGGTCGCAATGGTATATGGATTATTGTTAATGTCACATATAAGAACTAGGAATCTGCCTCTGGGGTCCTGCAATATGTTGTGAAGTGTAAAAGCCACAGAATTTTTGATAGCGATCATGACTCCCTGTTTCGTTTCATCTGTATTTGCAAAGAGAGAGTGTGGGTATTTCATATGGGTGCATTTAGGGGCCTTGTGGTTGTGGAAATGCGTTTCCTGGACACACATCACATCTGCCTTTAGTGTATTAGCTTCCTTCCACATTCCATTTATAAGGGTTATTTAAGCCATGTGCATTTAATGACACTATTTTAATTGTCATAGTGGCTTTTTCATACTGCTACACACGCTACAAATGAAATAGATATACCTAAAGAAAAGCAGTTGTTATTACCTTTAGGTGGTACTGAGAAGGTACAATTTTGAGTTATTGTCCATAATCGAAATATCTTGCTTTAACTCTTCAATAGTTGGTTCCTCATTGTGTAGATGTGAGAAATTTGGTTTACTGGTGCACAGAGAAGAAAAAGAACAAATGAAGTCAAACAATGAAAACAAAAAGTAATTACTTTGTGAGCAAGCTCACTGAGCAGCATAAACTGCACTGAACAGTTGGGGGTATAAGCGGCAGAGCCCTGGCCTTGCAACCTACAGGAAGCTTAAGCACTGGAAAGTGGAAAGTGTTGTCTCTCCCGTTTTTCCTCTTCATGTTTTTTCCCATCCTCTGGACACACAACCGCCAGAGTCTATTTTTTGTGAGAGATTCTCATCAGGGGGAAGTAGGTCGCATGTGCGAGCGAGGCGAAGGCCTTCTTCTACGGATGTCACTGTGTGAGTAGCTCCATCTCTGGTAATAAGTAATTTAGCAGGATAATACCACTGATATAATACTTGGTGGTTTCTGAGAAGTTTGGTGATATGGACTAGTTGCTTGCATGCTTGAATCGTGTGTTGTGAAAGATCCATAAAGAGAGAAATACCCGAGTAAGGATCCATCAAGGGAGAATTTTTTCTTGCAAATTGCATTAAGTCTTCTTTGACTTGAGAAAAGGTGTATTTTCGCTATAACATCCCTAGGTATGTTCTCTGCCAGGTGAAAAGGACGAATGAGACGATGCCCTCTGTCCACCACCAGCTCCCTCTCTGGGACCTCAGGTAGTAGAGTAGAAGTTATTTGTCGTACATAGCGGCGCAGGTCTGCTGGAGTAACAGTTTCTGACACCCCCCAAAACTTCACATTGTTCCTCCTCGACCTGTCTTCTAAATCCGCGATTTTTGCCTTCAATAATGAAATTTAATCTTCTTGATCATCGTGGGCATCCACCAGTTCATTATGAGCTGAGGCAAAATCCCCCATTTTGTTCTTCATGTGGTTTGCTCTCTCCCCTAGTTCTCCCACTCCTCTCATTTGTGACATAAAAGCCATCATTAGAGTTGAGCGAACCTCTGGAAGTTCGGGCTCTGCTGGTTCGTCCGAACTTCGGGAAAAAGTCCGGGTTCGGGTCCGGACGGAACCCGTACGATCGCACGGACCCCGAACCCCATTAAAATCAATGGGGACCTGAACTTTTAGGCACAAAAATGGCTGTAACAAAGTCCTGGAAAGCCCTAGAGGGCTGCAAAAGGAAGTAAAATGGGGGTAAGGGTAGGGCAAGTGCCCTACAAAAAAATTGGGATAAGGAAAATAAATTAAGATCAAATAAAAAAATGGGAAGGGAGGTGGATGTGGAGTAGGAGCCTAGAGGTTGACTAGGCCGTGACCGTGGCAGTGTAGGTGGAAGTGGCGGTGGTAGAGGAGTAGGAGGAGGTAGCCAACATGGTATTTTTTTTTTGTATTGAGGCCTATTCAAAAAAACAAGTATATGAATGGCTGTGTGAGTCCGGTCTAAATGTTTATTCTGCACAAGGTACAGACAAGTCTTGTGGGATCCATGCCTGATTCGTTTTAATAAAGGTTAGCTTGTCCACATTGGATGTGGACAAACGGCTCCGCTTGTCTGTGATAACGCCCCCTGCCATGCTAAACACACGTTCCGACAATACACTGGCTGCAGGGCAGGCCAGCCCCTCCAAGGCATAAAGGGCAAGCTCAGGCCATGTGGCCAATTTGGAGACCCAGAAGTTGAATGGGGCAGACCCATC
>BLSH010257939.1:989865-1018740 GCA_018402905.1 Glandirana rugosa | reverse complement strand
CGTAACGATCGTTGCGTTAGACAGAGTTTAATCTGCAACTCTAAGCAGCAGTATTTGAAATCTCAAATTCCTCCAACAATCTGATCGTTGAGCACGATCGTGGCGATCGTTATTTTATACAGAGTTTGATCTGCAACTCAAAGCAGCAGTATTTGAAATCTCAAATTCCTCCAACAATCTGATCGTTGAGCGCGATCGTAGCGATCGTTGTTTTATGCAGAGTTTGATCTGCAACTCAAAGCAGCGGTATGTGAAATCTCTAATTTCTGCTATCTGTCCTCAGAGCAACAGCACAGCAGTAGTAATCTATCTCAGGATGCAGGATCAGATCTTAAAATGTCTCTAATCTCTCCCTCACGCTGTCAGCATCTTCTCCCTACAGCTAACCCAAGAGTATGTGACTGCAGCACTACGTGACTCCAGCTTATAAAGAGGCTGGGTCACATGATGCACTGGCCAATCACAGCCATGCCATTAGTAGGCATGGCTGTGATGGCTTCTAAGGGCAAACCAGTGAAACGCTTGTTGATTGGCTGCCCTGCAGCTTCTCAACACGTGGAGTAAAATAGCAGAACCCCGGACCGAACCCGAACTTTTTTGAAATGTCCGGGTCCGGGTCCCGGACACCCGAAAGTTCGGTACGGACCCGAACGTTACAGTCCGGGTTCGCTCAACACTAGCCATCATATCTCTATGAATAGTACCTTTAAGAGAAACCAACATCTCTTTCATTGTAGTGTCTAGGATTGGTTGGCCTTTTGTGGGGAAGTCTTCAATTGGTTCTAGCAGTTCTCTGGCATCATCTTGGGAGATGTAGTCCTCCTCAGTCTGCCTGTCATTATATGTATGGTAGTTAGTCTGTTTAAACTTGGACTTATGAGGGCTGGGGCAGGGAGTGCTATGGGCAGAGGATGGTCGATTACCTTTCCCAGCTGTTGTGGATGAGTTGGCATAGCCCTGTCCTCCACGAGGCATCCCGCTGCTTGTATGCGCTGGAGAGCGGCTGGTGCCATCTTGGCCAGGAAACGCGCCGGCCACTGTGAAGAAGTCGGTCAATTTACGGGGACCATCTCGGTTTTTGCACTTCCTCATAGTCAGAGAGAGTGCTGGGGTCTGATGGGCCTCCTTGGGTGCTGTGGTGGGATGAATCCCATTGCTTTGTGGTCGCTGTCGGCAAGGCTAGCTCTGGAGCTCTGTCAAGCCACGCCCATCTTCCTCGGCAGTTGGCTCTGCCCCCCTACATGCTTTTTTAATGTGGATGTCATCTTTAGTAGATACTTTTAAGAAATGTTTGCCTCCTGATTTCTCTGAGGGGTCTATGTCTAATTTAAACCATCAGCAGACCAAATCAGCAGACTGCGCCAGTAACGCCAGTCAAAAATATTAATGTTATGCCAGTTTCGCAATTGATTCCTCATAGTGTTCCTGAAAGTTGTCTAAAAGAAGCAATAGCATGCGAGATTTCTCATCTCGGTTTCCATTTGACTCCCTCTATTAAAAGTAAGATATGGAAAGGTGATTGTATTGATCTCCTTTCTCTTTTACCGTCGTTCAAAGATAACCATTTGGAAAAGAATGATTCTGATAAACATGAAGAGGATAAACGTAAATGTGCACCTCGCACTTTTAACAATTGGCTACAAGCCTTTTGTAGTTTTGCAAGCGTGTTAGGTGATCAACATCCTGAATTGTGCAGTGGTTTGTTCTAACACTTATGTAGCCAATGGCCCCCTTAGGGGTGGCTAGTTGTTGTGGTTCGCCTGATCCCACTTCCCTCAATCACACTTTTCCGCACATCCGGAGACACAGAACAGGCTGGTACTTTGTTTTGTTTTTTTATTAGGGGATTTGAACTTGGATGGGGTAGGGATGATTATGGGATGCCCAAGAATTGAACAGTTCTGTACATGGGACCACTATATACACCTCAGTGTATACACATCTTCACCTTCCTCCAGCACTGACACTTGCTGCATTTTACACTCCTTGTTCTTCACTCCTACACAACATTTGCTTCTGACAGGTAAGACATGGAAGGATATTTACCAGGCCTCCAAACATTTTCTTTGGCCTAGCTAGCACATGGTGAGGCCTGCTGTAGTTGAAGCAGGGCAAAGGCTAATAGCCTCCAAAGTGTAGCAAAGTACAGTGTGCTAGCTGGCTTGATGGACTACTGCTCACAGCCCATCTTCTTCTAGGCCCTGTCAGCTCATCCAGCTGCAATGGCCTTCTCCAGTGCCACAGCAACATAGAAATCCCATACTGGCTTCTGCATCTTTCCCAGACTGTCTCTCACCCCAGTCCACTCCGGATTGCCTCTTATAGTATCCCAGGGTATGTTGCTCGCCAACTCCTGACACTTGTAGTTCCACACTGAAGATCTCTCCTGAATAGTGCTCTCTCCCACTGTCCTTTCTGCTCTGCCTTGTGCCTGCCACCAAGATCTCAGTCCTCCTGGTTGCACCCGAGCACTCCAGGCCTGTGGTCACCCCCCCCCAGACTGGGAGCTTCTCCTAGACCGCAATAGTCTACACTACTCCAGACTTCCACCCAAACTTCTCCTCCCAGATTGGCTGAATTCCGGCTTCCACAGGGACTCCACACAGCCGGCGAACATGCCGCACTTGAGCCACGGTCTCCCTGTGGGGCGGGAGGCCAGAGAAGAGTGGCGGATGGTGGGGGGAGGGGGGATATCCCCTCCCGCTGTCTGGGACGACTGAGCGACTCCCAAGCCTGATCAGCTGTTATCAATGGATACCTCGCTGCAGGCTCTAAAAAACGGTACCAGGGTATAGCCTGTAGCTGCAGACTGTACCCCGATACTTCCACTTAAAGCAGCCACTGTTTATAAACAGTGATTCGCATTATGTGGTTAAACTAATTTACAACAGCAGGGCACGTTTCTGCTCCCAACAAAAGTAACTGCAAGGGGTTACAGTATTCTGGCACCGACAACACCCAAGGTCCAATTTTTCACCACCTGTTGGACTGGGACATGTCATCAAAATTTTTAACCACTTCATGCGATTTACCCTTTATAAACGGCGGCAGCTTTAAGTGAAAGTATCGGGGTATATCCTGCAGCTACAGGCCATAACCCGGTACCATTTTTTAGAGCAGGCGGCCGGCTATCCGGTGATAATGGCTGATCCAGCTTGGAAGCCTCTCGGTCTTTATCCCAGGGAGCGGGAGGGGCTATCCCCTCCCGCCACTGTCCGCTGCTCTTCTCCGTTCTCCCGTCCCACCAGGAGACCGGAGCTCCGATCTGACACTTCTGGCCGCTGTGTGGAGTCCCTGTGGAAGCCGGAATCGGCTTCAATTTGGATTCCTTCGTACATTTCCAGAAGCAACGTCACAATGTCATTTCTGGTTTACTCTGCGGCAAACGGCGCCGGTTTTATAAAAAAAAATGACAGTATTCAGAATCACAGTTTTTGGCGCTCTGAATACTGTTTAGTGCAAAGGAGGGATTTTATACCCCCATCCCTCCATACAGAGTACCTGTCACCATATATTACTATCACAAGGGATGTTTACATTCCTTGTGATAGCAAAAAAAGTGATCAGATTTTTTTAAACAAACAGTGTTAAAAAAAATAAAATAAAATAAAATAAATAAAAAAAGTAAAAAAAAATGTAAAGCGCCACCGTAACCGCGAGCTTGCATATGAAAACGGTGTTCAAACCACACATGTGAGGTATCGCCGGGATCGCCAGAGTGTGAGCAGTAATTCTAGCAAAAGACCTCCTCTGCACCTCTAACCTGGTAACTGTAAAAAAAATGTAAACCATCACCTATGGAGATTTTTAAGTAACAGAGTTTGTCGCCATTCCGCAAGTATGCGCAATTTTCAACCATAACATGTATGGTATCTATTTACTTGGCGTAACATCCTCTTTCACAATATACAAAAAAAACTTGGCTAACTTTACTGTTGTCTTATTTTTTTAACTCAAAAACACGTTTTTTTTCCAAAGAAAATGCGCAAATACCGTGTGACAAACAGTACTGCAACAATCCCCATTTTATTCTCTAGGGTGTTTGAAAAAAATATATAATGTTTGGGGGTTCTAAGTAATTTTCTAGCAAAAAAATTATTTTAACTTGTAAACAACAAGTGTAAAAAAGGGTTTAACTGGTTAAACTAATTTACAACAGCAGGTCCTGTTCCTGCGTCCAACAAGAGTAACTGCAAGGGGTTACAGTGTTCTGGCACCGCCAGCACCCAAGGCCCAATTTCTGGCCACCTGTTTGACTGGGGGCTTTCGTCACAATTTGTAAACTAATTTACAACATCAGGCCTAGTTCCTCCGTCCAACAAAAGTAACTGCTAGGGGTTACAGTGTTCTGGCACCGCCAACACCCAAGGCCCAATTTTTGGCCACCTGTTTGACTGGGGGCTTTCGTCACAATTTGTAATCTAATATACAACATCAGGCCCAGTTCCTCCGTCCAGCAAGAGTAACTGCAAGGGGTTACAGTGTTCTGGCACCGCCAGCACCCAAGGCCCAATTTTCACCACCTGTTTGACTGGGGGATTTTATCACAATTTTTTAACTAATTTACAACAGCAGGGCCCATGCCAAAATTTTAAAAAATTATGTGTGGTTCCCCCCAAAATCCAAACCAGGCCCTTCAGGTCTGGTATGAAATTTAAGGGGAAGCCCGTGCCAAAATTTAAAAAAAAAAGACGTGCGGTTCCCGTCAAAATCCAAACCAGGCCCTTCAGATCTGGTATGGAATGTAAGGGGAACCCCGCGCCAAATTTTTAAAAAATGGCGTGGGCCCCCCCCAAAATCCAAACCAGACCCTTATCCGAGCACGCAGCCCTGGCATGGCAGGAGGGGGTGGGGACGAGCGATCGCCCCCCCCTCCGAACCATACCAAGCCACATGCCCTCAACATGGGGAGGATGCTTTGAGGTTGCCCCCAAAGCACCTTGTCTCCATGTTGATGGGGAGAAGGGCCTCATCCCCACAACCCTGGCCATTGGTTGTGGGGGTCTGCGGGCAGGGGGCTTATCAGAATCTGGAAGCCCCCTTTAATAAGGGGCCCCCAGATCCCGACCCCCTATGTGAATAGGTTTGGGGTATATTGTACCCCTACCCATTCACCAAAAAAGGAGTGTAGTGTAAAAAAAAAAGAGGCAGTTTTTGAAATGTGCTTTATTTTGCAAAATAGCTCTTTCTTCTTTCTTCCTCTATCTTCTCCTGGCCCGGTCCTTCTTCTGGTCTTCTGCTTCTTCTTTTAGTCTTCTTTCTTCCTCTCTTCCTCTTCAATCTTCATCTTCTTTCACCGCCGCCGCTCTCTCCACTGCTGCAGTCTGGCCCCTGTGTGTCTTGCCGAATGGGTGGTCTTCACGATGACAGTAATTTTATAAGAATGATGTAACTGAGTGAATCCACCCCTTCTGACGTCATGTGATGTCAGAGGGAGCGGATCACCCATTTACATCACCAGGTGGCCCTAGAACTGTCATTGTGAAGACCGCCCATTCTGCAAGACGCGCAGGGGCCGGGCTGCAGCAGCAGAGAGAGTGGAGTCAGTGAAAGAAGAAAGAAGATGAAGATGAAGATTAAAGATTGAAGATGAAGAGAGGAAGCAAGAAGACAAAAAGAATAAGCAGAAGACCAGAAGAAGGACCGGGCCAGGAGAAGATGGAGGAAGAAAATAGCTATTTTACAAAATAAAGGACCTGTCAAAACTGCCTCTTGTTTTTTTTTACACTACACTTTTTTGGTGAATAGGTAGGGGTACAATGTACCCCAGACCTATTCACATGGGGGGGGGGGGATCTGAGGGCCCCCTTATTAAAGGGGGCTTCCAGATTCCGATAAGCCCCCCCGCCCGCAGACCCCCACAAGCACCGGCCAGGCTTGTGGGGAAGAGGCTCTTGTCCCCATCAACATGTGGACAAGGCGCATTGAGGTGGGGGAGAAAAGCCCCCCTCCCAAAAAAGCACCCATACTCCCCATGTTGAGGGCATGTAACCTGGTACGGTTCGGGGGGGGGGGGCGTTTGGGTCTGGTTTGGATTTTAGGGGGGCCCCCACGTCAAATTTTTTAAAAATTTGTCACGGGGTTCCCCTTAATATCCCAACCAGACCCAAAGAGCCTGGTTTGGACTGGGGGGAGCCCCACTCACTTTTTTCAGCGATTTTTTGTATATTGCTGGGAACCGGCAATACATCACAGCTGCAATTCTAAATGACGATTTTTCCTATGGAAATATCATTTTGCTCTGGCTATGTTCTACACCTCACAGAGATGTGCCCTTTTACACACAGACTAAGGACACCCCCCAGGCACAATATTTAAAGGAATTTTTCTTTTCTTTCACTTTAAGCATTGTTAAAATCACTGCTCCGGAAAAAATATTTGGTTTAAAATGTTTTGTTTCATTGATACATGTCCCCTAGGGCAGGACCCGGGTCCCCATACACTTTTTAGGGCATTAACATTGCATATAAGCCTTTAAAATGAACACTATTCATTTTTCATGTTCGCGTCCCATAGACCTTAATGGCGTTCGGATGTTCGCCCTGAACTTTTGTCTGTTCGCATGTTCTGGTGCGAACCGGACCGGGGGGGTGTTCGGCTCATCCCTAACAACCAGGCCTGCACTTAGTCAGACCTGACTAAATTTGCCTTACCTAGCAAAAACCTCACACTAAACACCCTCCTAGCATAGAGGGCACTACACTTGGAAATAATCCTTGGGTGTATAAGAGCTTCCCTGCATGTGCCTGTTTCTTTTATGACGAATCATTCAGACAGAAACTCGATGTTCATACACATCCTAAGTTGGGGTCAAAAGATGGTTATGGTTAAACCTTCTAGTACCAAGGAAACCTACTTTACATCAGCAGCCTTCTCAATCAGCCCCTTTCGGTTTTAAAGAAGGGTATATAAATGGCCCAATTCATGTCACTACAGGCATGAATGTGCTATTTGTTCTGGAGCACATCCAGCCTCTCGTTGCTACAAAAAATTGGCTGCTAATTCTAAGGATAATTTTCATTCTCAGTTATTCCGGTGAAGTTGGCTGCCAAGCTACTGTAGCGCCCCCATAGATTAGGTGCATTTTCTAGTAGGGTTTTGCTAGGTGAAGTAAAATTTAGTCAGGCCTGAGTGTAAAAGCAGGCCTGAATGTTTTGATTTGGGCTGGGAGGAGAGGCTCAGGGAGGACTGAGTGGACTTAACAGATGAGGTCACCAGAACGTCCCGCTTCTTTCTAGAAACCTGGGGAAGGTTTTTGGTCAGAGAGCTGGGAGATAGGGGGAGCCATATGGAGTGTTCTAAGGAGCCCTGACCAATCCCCAACCAGGATTGGCAGGGGGCAGGCCTCCATAAATACTCTGAGTTAGCCCAGTCTGGGGGGAGAAGTGTCAGGTGGAAGTCTGGAGATGTAGCAGAGGCACATTGGAGGCCTCTACCCGGGAGGCCGCCCCCATCTGGGGGGGTGATCTTGAGGCCTGGAGGTTCGGGTGCAGCCAGGAGTCGTGGTGATTTCTGGAGTCGCACAGGGAAACAGGAGAACAGCAGAGGTGCTACAAGGAGAGAGACTTTAAAGTGATCCACCGGTGTGGTGAGTGACGGTCCCTGTGGGCTGGAGGAGAAAGTGCTGGAGTAGTGGACAGTCTGTAGAAGCCTTGGGAGCCAGTCAGGGGAAAGGAGAGTCACTAAGGAAAAGCAGGTTGGTGGGACCTGGAAGAAAGATGGGCTGGGAGTTGTTGTCTATCAAAGGCCCGGCTAGCACTTAAGTACTTTGCTACACATTCAGTGGCCCCGTGATCCCTGACCTGTAATGGTGTTCCTGAGGTCCTGCTAATACAGAGTAGGCCTCACCATGTACTAGTCACGGTGAAGAGGAAGAAGTAGAGAAGCTTGATAAATTTCCTTTTAGGCTAGAAACTAAGTGATGTGCAGGAGAGAAGTAAGAGTGATAATCTGCAAGTTCTGTGTTAGAGAGTGAGAACTGTAGAAGAAACAGTCAGCAAGTTGAGTGCTGGAGATGTACAGAAGGTTGTCACTCCAAAACTCCAATGCAGTACATTTATTGATATGTGCAGAGATAATACATGAACAGCAGACGCGTTTCTGCAGGACAAAGGCCTTGGTCACAGCTAACAATAACACTAAAAAACATAACATATATAGGAAAAAGAGAAGTGGAGAAACTTCGCCCATCCAGCTCACTCCATCAGACCAGAAGTAGGTAAGTGACAGCTCATCTGTGAAAAATAATTAGTGATATTGGTGAAGTGAACAGATGGGCAAGCGATCCACTTATACAGTGAACCAAAAACAAAACAGGAAATAAAACATGGACAGCTTTACATGTTCCAAACCTGAAAAAGTACAGGAGCTCACGTTTCCATTGTGTGTATGCTTGAAGTGTTTGGACACGTTAGATAATCCCTTGTCACTGGTGTAACTGTATCCATGAAAATGTTCGCTGATACGTGTGCGGAGGGGTCGTGTGGTGCAGCCAACATATTGCAATCTGCACAGCGTGCATTCAATAACATAGACCACGTCACTAGATCCACAATTGATATAATCATGAATCAATAATTCCCTTCCAGTGGAGCAAGATGTGATGGATCTATGTTTCCATGGCAGGAAGTGAGAGTATATCTCTCCAATGTTGTCACCATGACAGGAAGTGAGTGGAAACCTCTTAAATGGGGCCTCAGATAAAATGAGAGGACAGTTGATATTTGTTGTTTGTTATTCAGCAGATACTATGAATTTTTGTCTCTAAATGTTTATGTTCAACTGAAGGTTCTGCGGACGTACATTTCCATGCCTGTGCTTCTTGAGTCTCCTGCCCTTATCATCTTGCTGTATTTCTGCTCTCTCAAGCTAAGGACTTGTGTGCCTATATTCCATGTTTAATTGCCTGTTTGTTTTTAGTTCACTGTTTAAGAGGATCAACTGCCCATCTGTTCACTTCACCAACATCTCTAATTATTTTTCACAGATCATTCACTTACCTACTGCCGGTCTGATGGAGTGAGCTGGATGGGCGGAGTTTATCCACTTCACTTTTTCCTATATATGTTATGGTTTTTAGTGTTATTGTTAGCTGTGAGTGACCAAGGCCGTTTTCCTGCAGAAACGCATCTGCTGTTCATGTATTATCTCTGCACATATCAATAAATGTACTGCATTGGAGGTTTGGAGTGCCGACCTTCTGTACATATTCATGATTTGGATGTTTGAGGAACGTCTTGGTCTGTGCACCCACCAGGTGGATTTGGGACTACCTTTTGGATCTAATACTCATTCCCTGTTGAAGCACTGCACACCTGTTATTGCTTAAGTGCTGGAGAGTTGTGAGGAGTAACAGTCTGTAGAGGGACGGTCTTCAGTGCAAGTGCGCATACACAGGACCGTATATGGAGTTTGTGTATCATAGTTCTTTGGGCATCCCACAGTTATCCCTTATCCCCACCCAAGTTATTTCCCCTAAATAAAACAACAAAAACAAGAGCCAGCCTGTTCAGTGTCTCCAGATGTGTGATATATGGGTGATTGAGGGCAGTTATAAGGTGAACCACTACTACCAGCCTCTCTCAAGGGAGTACATGGCTACACTACCATTTCTTCACATTTGGCCAAATCGGCAGAAGGCGGAAATGCTAATTGATGGTTTTTCTTCTGGTTTCCGTCTGCCTCAATTTTCAGGTTCAGGATGTGTTGTTATGACAACCTTGCATCTGTCTGCCATTTCCCTACTGTTGTCGCTGATAAAATTGCAAGATGTGTCTTAAGTCAGAGTGGCGAGTCCCTTCTTGTTTCCGCCTTTTCTTAATTTCAGGGTTTCTCCTTTAGGTTTGATTCCCAAAAATGAGCCTAATAGTTTTTGCTTTATCCACCACTTGTCTTAATGATGATATTGACCCTAGTTTAAGTTCTGTTTCTTACGCGTCCTTTGACGATGCAGTTTTTAAGATACACCAGTTGGGTAGAACTGGGCTTATGGCCAAAGCTGATATTATGTCAGCATTTTGTTTATTACCCATACACCTTTCTGCTTTTATATCTTTGGGTTTTTGTCATGATGGTTTTTATTATTATGAAAAATGTCCACCCAAGGGTTGTTCTTTATCGTGTACATATTTTGAATCTTTTCAATTATTTTTAGAAATGGGTCATTCGTTTCCTGTCAGGATCTATTAACATTTTGCATTATCTTGATGATTTTTTATTCTTTGGTCATGCTGGCTCTGCTGAATGCCTGTATTTGTTCACGGAATTCCGTTTGACTTGCCAGCGTTTCGGAGTGCCATTGGCTGCTGAGAAATCAGTCTGGCCCACAACTTGCATTGAGTTCCTGGGTGTCACTATTGACACAGTCAAGATGGAATTCCGCCTACCACAGTCTAAGTTGGACCATTTACGATATTTGGTTGCTTTCGTAATTTCCAAACCTAAAGTGACAGTTTAACTGTTACAATCTTTATTGGGCCTACTTGCCTTTGCTACACATATTATTCATATTGGTCGAGTTTTTTCTACTAAATTGTACAGGGCCATTTCTGATTTTAAATCCAACAGACATTTCGTTAGAGTTAATTCTTCTTTATTTTCTGATTTAGTAGTTTTGAACGAATTCTTGTCTTCCTACAATGGTTGTTCTTTTTGGCAAACCCCTTTCCAAGATGCTTCTGTCATTTTGTTGTGTACAGATGCCACAGGGAATGCGGGATATGGTGCCTTTTATTATGGACATTGGTCCTCGGCACCTTGGCCACCTTGTTGGTCTGAGATGGGTTATACGAAGAATATAGTCCTACTGGAGATATTCTCAATCTTGGTTTCTTTAGAAGTTTGGGGTGCTTGACCCCGCAATTCACATTTCTTATTTCATTCAGGCAACAAAGGGGTAGCGTATCCTGTTTGTCCTCTAATTTGTTGCCAGTTTTAGCAGCCTTGCACTGTATTGTTCTTAAAATGTTAAGGACTTAATTTGTGGATTAAAGTCAAATATATCCCAGGTTATACTAAAGTTATTGCTGATTCCTTATCCCGATTTCAGCTGGATCATTTTCGCGACTTGGCCCCGTACATGTATCTCATGGGTTTGCCTTGTTTGGAGCACTTATGGTCCATAATTTCTCGTCTATGAACGCTGTGGTGACTAATTCACTAGCACCTTCCACATGGGTGAATTACAACACTGCGTGGTCCTTGTGGTGTGGTTTGCTGAATTTGATCTATGTTCCTTCTAATCATTTCTTTGAAGGTTTAGCTCTTAATTCCTTGGACATTTTGTTTCAACGCTCTTATTTGTATTCCCATGTTGTTAAAATTTTGGCCGGAAATTAAGTTACAAGGTTTTCCTCCTTATTAGGCCTTTTTCTTAGTTAAACAAGCTATCAAATATTATCATAAGTGCTATTTCCAAAGTGATACTCGTGTTCCGGTCACTTTGTTGGGGGCTGCCTCTTCTGTTTGTTATTTGTCGAATGAAGCTTTGCTTTTTCGAGCTTCTTTTAGCCTGTGTTTTGGTGATGCCTTCTGCATTTCTGAATTATTGCCTAAATCTTCATCTTCATCGGGTGGTTTGTTGTTTTTTGACATTTATTTAGGTGCTTATTTTCTTAAAATATATTTACTATATAGCAAGACTGACCAATTGGGCAAGGGTCAGTGCATTGTTATACATCATTCCCGGGTTCTCCAGTCTGTGCTTTTTATTGGTTATCTCAGTATTTGCTGATGCTCCCCTCTGGTTTGAAGCAGTATCTATTACACAGCTCTGGCCTTCCTCTCACACAATACCAGTTTTCTGCTGTGCTGAATAAATGTCTTTGTCATTTAGGTTTAAGCCATTTACACGTTACTAATCACTCTTTTCGAATTGGGTTTATCAGAGCCTGACATCAAAAAATTGGGTGGTTGGAATTCCAATTGTTTTTGGACTTATGTTAGGCCTAATTTATTTTTTTTCTAATTTTAGATTCTCCTCATATTATATGGATTATTGGACATTCGTTCATTCACTGGGCCAACATTTGGACTTCAAATAGAATGTATGAACTTAATTTGAACTTGGAGTTTAATTCATTTTCTTTTACTTGGCACAGACATTGCGGCATGTCTTGGTTTGATTTACATTCTGTTTTGTCTTCTTTACTTTCTTCTTGGTTACTTCCAGATGTCATTATTATACATTTAGGTGGTAATGACGTAGGGGTACATAAAACATTAGATTTGGTTGCCCAAATTAAAATAGATTTTTTTTAAATCTTCATGCCATCTTACCCAACTCGGTTCTGATTTTTTCCGAGATTGTTCCACGATGGAAGTGGCTGCTTAATCCGGACCTACTATATTTGGAAAAAATCCGTAACTGGGTGAATAGGATTACAGCCAAATTTATTCCGTCTGTTCAAGGGTTCTCTTTCAGGCATATAGATTTGGAAGGAAGCTTGTATGGTTTTTATTGCCCTGATATGGTCCACCTTTCTGACATAGGGCTTGATATTTTGAACTTAAATTTACAAAAGTATGTGGAATTGACTGTGGCCCGGGTGGGGTGCCAGGCTTTGTAAGTCTTTGCTTGGCATTTGGGGAAAGTTGGTTATATAAATATAGTTTGAGCTTTAATGGCTGGACTATTCGGTATGTAAAATTAATTTTAAGTTGGTGTGTAGTTATGGTAAAAATGGTCTTAAATAAATAACCTATTATTGGTGAATCATTTGTATGGCACTAATAATAAAGGGCCACGGCCATTTAAATCCACAGAAAATGTCTGATGGTATTTACTTATAAAGTAAATTATATTTGTTATTTCGGTCTCTGTTCCCATGCCATGGCAACAGGTGGGAGGAAGAATTCCAAGGTGGTTGGTGGGAAAAAGAATGCTCTGGTGATTGGTGGGAGAAAGAATGCTCTGGTGATTATTGGGAGGAAGAATGCCCTGGCAGAGAGTGGGAGGAAACGTGCCCTGTTGACTGTTGTTTTATTACATGAGATGGTGTAGCAGATCAGGAGCACTGTCAGACCATATTTATTTATGCAGTAACGTAATGCTGCCGCAAAAACAGGAGGGACAGGAGTGCAAATGCAGGGAAATGAGAAATCTGAATTACTTCCCTCGCCCCCACCCACCTATAATGATAAGCCTTGCAGAGTACTGGACCTCCTTCCCTTGCCCTAATTGTTTACACTTTCAGTGCTCTTTACTCTACTGATACTGATACACAAAGGTTCACATCAATCTGTTGGTTGTGACCAAGTGATTGGCTGTTTTTATTTAAAGTGTAAGTTCACCTTTCCAGAAAATCTGTAAGGTGAACTTACACTGGATCTCCTCTCCATCACACCTGGTCCTGCAGTGCTTGTGGCCGGCAATCTCCCACACTAACACATCGTATCGCTGCTTTACCGGTCTGGGGATTTGAATTCCCTTTCTCTCCTCTTCTTCAGCGATGACGGGCTATATGGGTTCTGATTGGCAGGCGCCAATCAATCAGAATGCCTCCAATATATACCCTTTATGAGGTACATTTAGGAGATAAAGCTGATTCCTGGACTGGTAAAGCGGCTTTACGATGTGTACGTACAGGAGATCGCTAGCTTCAGGTACAGCAGGATAGTGTGTGATGGGGAGGGGGTCCAGTGTAAGTTCACCTTACAGAATTTTCTGTAACTGTGAACTTACCCTTTGAGGGTAATGTTCAGCTGGCAATGATCCACTGTCAAGCATTCCAGCACCTAGCAGCGGACCTTGCACTGAACCTGGGATTTTGATATATTTCCATTAAAGGTGGAAAGTATGCATATTGCAATACAAGAGTGTCAGGGATAAAATCATTCAAAAGTAACTAATAAAAACCATACAATTAATCTATGGCTTGACTAATAGGCAAGAGATTGTCAAACAAAGGGCATAGGGGGTTGGGCGCTGCCAAGAGGAACATTTACCAAAGCAAAAATCTATGTCATACAGCAGGGAGAATGTCCTCCTTTTTTTACAACTTTGAGTGTATTATGGGAAAACACATTTCCTTACTAATACATGCTTGGAAGATTACTTTAAGTTGCGTTTGTATTTATAGAACAATATAATTATTGTGATTGGTTGTGTTTAGTTATGGGCAATATGGGCCAACAAAGATCCGCTGTCAGGTGCCAAAGCAAGCATTCCAGGTAACGGGCTTGGGATTTTGATAACTTCCCATGAGACAGGAAGTATGCATTTAGCAATACAAATGCATCAGGAATGAAAACATTCAAAGATAATTTACTAACCACAAAATTATTTTCAGCAAAACTTAAATGAAGACATGTCCAGATAACCAAAGTAGCCAGGTGATGTCAACCTCAGCCATACTGTGGTTTTCTCTCCAACCCACTGACTGGCTTTATGCCTGGAATGCCACTAGCACATTTCTGCTCCAAGTGGACTGAAAAGTAATTTCTGTAAAATGTTAAACGAGATTTCAAATCACACACACACTACATTGTACACAAATTTTTGAAGATATTCTGAGAATCAATTTACATTTCTAATGTATACTTCCAAGAACCAAATGGGTGCTTTTCAAACCATTTAGAACTCTTTAACCACAGGGAACCTACTAATACAATTATAAAACAGCATGCTCCTGACAAATTTCATTTTCCTTGCTGAATATCTGTCTAATTTGACATTCATGTTCATTTAAGTTACCGTGGCTGGAGAAAAAGCCTTTCATTTCAAATATATTTATAACATTTGGGATCTGGCTGAGTGAAAAGTATAAGAGGTAGATGACAATTTTTCTAAGAGATAAAATGCCTTTTTTGCTGCTGACTTTTAATATTTTCTTAAATAACCGGGGTTCCTCTATAAGACAGCTATATAACAGGATTCCTATATCATGATGAGATATTTAACAAGTGCCTAATGAGACCAACAGACAAGGGCCTATGACAAGTCTCCTAAATATTTGTGACTTCTTTGGTTATCTGTGCACAGTCAACAAATGCTGTACTAAATATACCACTGTAGACCAATTTAACAGTGTTTTTCAGAAAAAAAGTATTTTTGGTGCTCCCAAAATGACCTTTAAAGAAGGTCAAATATCTCCAAGAACTCCAAGAACCCTCGTTGCTTACCTAATCATCCCTGCCTCAGGCTGTGAGTGGAGGATTTTTAGGTTGGGTTCATGGACCAATCATTGTAAAGTCTGAAAATAGCTTTAATCCAAACCCGACTGAAGTCTATGGAGTGCAAATTCCAAAAATTGTTTATGGCACAGCTAACAGGCAAGAGATTGTCAAAAAAGGGCACGGGGAGCTGGGCACTGCCAAGGGTATGTTTATCAAAGCAAAAATTTACAAAATATGCCATGCAGCAGGGAGAGAGTCCTTTTAATGCAGCTTTGAGTGAGACATGGGAAAACACCATACCTTTCTCTTACATGCTTGGGAGATTAAGCTGTATGTCGATTTACACAACAATACGATCCTCATGAACAGGGCCAGTGACACCGTATTCTGTTATCACATATGTAGTATGTGTATTTGATTTTCTACATTTTATTGATTTCAAATAGGGATGGGCGAATGGTTCGGCCCAAGCATTAGTTCGGGTGAACATTGGCCGTTTGCCCATTCACGAACAACTGAATTATTCGTTTGTTCGGTCCGCCGAATGACCAAAATGCACTGCGCTGTTGCACAGTGCATTGAAAGTCCTGATTGGCTGGATCAGGGCATAGAGCACTGTCAGAGCAATGACTGGACACTGTCATGATGACTCTATCCAATCATGGCTCATTGCTCTTAGTTACGCCCCAAACTATAAAAGTATTCTTTCAATAGTGGCAGTGGGATTTTGGCATGGAGAGAGATAGAACAGAGCTATGTTCAGTGCTATTAGACAGTTAGTGTGCTAAAGTGTGCTATTTTGATTCTATTGTCAGTGTACAATATTTGTTTAGTGTCAGTCTAGGGATAGTGTGAGTGTAGTGACTACCATTCATCTTTGCAATAGTGTGCAACTAGATTAGGGACAGTTCAGATAGTGTCAATGTAGTGACCGTATATTTCATTGCGTTACTGCACATTTAACTCCATATAGTTCTGTGTGTTACTGCAAGTTTAACGCTATATTGTTCTGTGCATTACTGCATGTTTAACGCTATATATTTTATTGGGTTACTGCAAGCTTAACGCCATATAGTTCTGTGCGTTACTGCAAGTTTAACGCCATATATTTCATTGCATTACTGCAATTTTAATGATATATAGTTGTGCGTGTTACTGCACGTTTAACGCTATATAGTTTTGTGCATTACTGCATGTTTAAAGCTATATATTTCATTGCGTTACTGCAAGCTTAACGCCATATAGTTCTTTGCATTACTGAAATTTGAGCGCTATATAGTTGTGTGCATTACTGCAAGTTTAACGCTATATAGTAACGTGCATTACTGCAAGTTTAACGGCATATATTTCTGTGCTTTACTGAAAGTTTAACACAGCATATTTCATTGCGTCACTGCAAGTTTAACGCCATATATTTCTGTGTGTTACTGTAAGTTTAATACTATTTATTTCATTATGTTACTGCAAATTAAACGCCACATAGTTCTTTGCATTACTGCAAGTTTAGCGCTATACATTTGTGTGCGTTACTGCAAGTTTAACGCCGTATAGTTCTGTGCGTTACTGTAAGTTTAACGCCATATATTTCTGTGTGTTACTGAAAGTTTAATGCTATATATTTCATTGCGTTACTAAAAGTTCAACGCCATATAGTTCTGTGCGTTACTGCAAAGTTTAACACTGTATAGTTGTGTGCGTTACTGCAAGTTTAACGTTGTATATTTCATTACTTTAGTACACGTTTAACGTTGTATATTTTATTACGTTAGTACACATTTAACGTAGTATATTTCTGTGTGTTACTGCATGTTTGGCACAGTATATTACAGTATATTATAGTGTATCCGTGGAGTGTGTATGTGTAGTGAGTACTCAAATTAAAGTAACCAAACACCACTTTCCATTGATTAAAGTGCATCCACGTACACATTTCCACATCTTCATTACATTTTGTTAATAAGCACCGCCTCCTCATTCCCAATAATGTCTGGGAGGACAACAAGGAGAGGCAAATGTTCCCATGCCACTGCAAGGGGACCAGCATGTGTCCACAAGCAAAGGTGGACGTGGTCAGCTCTCAGGCAGGGTATCGGTTCCTTTGTTTAGTTATGTTGCCTGTGCTATCCAGCCACAGCATGCAGAGGAGGTGGTGGACTGACTTACTAAACCATCCTCATCATCCATCACACAAGCAGAGACTAGTGTGCAGTCTCCTGTAGCTGCCAGTGGGCTAAACCTGCCTCCTTGTCCACATCTATTCCTGCCATAGCACCAGCATCAGCCATGGAGGAGCCAGCTAAATTATTTGAACAGAGCGTCAGCCACTTGCTCCTTGACGATGCACAGCCATTACTCAATTCAGATGCTGGTTCTGAGGTTGAGGAAGGCAGGAACATGAGCCCACAGAGAGGGGAAAACACTGGTACACAATTTGTCATTCATGTTCCCCTAGTCGCAGTGTATTGCCAAGTTGTCTCCAGTGGTAATGAGGATGGAGGAGATGATGATGATGTCACTGACACGACTTGCGTGCCAGATAGAGCAGAGGAGGAAAGTGAGGGTGAGGCACAACCCCAATAAGGCAGCCATCATGAAAGAGTAGAGAGCAGCCATCCTATTCAATCACATTGTGGAGCTGTTATCTCTCAGCCCACTTCCCACAGCTCAGCTGTCTGGGCTTTTTTTTAGTACATGTGCAGCCAATCACACTGTTGCTATTTGCAAACTTTGTCTCAAACACATAAAACGTGGCAAAAACACCAGCCATTTGGGTACCACATGCTTGAAAAGGCATTTAATCTCCCACCACTCAGTCCATTGGCAAGAGCACCTAAAAGCCACACAAAAAGGGCACAAATCTGTCCTTCCTCCTCCTCACTCACCTCAGCCTGCCCCTGCTGTACCTCATGACCTCTCAGCAACCTCCACTGACACGAACAATGGTATAATGCATGGTGTCCCAGGTTCTAGAAGCACATCTGCCAGCAGCACACCACCAGCTGTAGACTATAGCCGAATTTCTCTGCCCCATCTGCTGCGGCGGGAAAAAAAATACAGTTCCTGCCACCCACATGCGTCCAAATGCAAGCTTGTCAAAGCTGCTGGCTCTCCAACTTCAGCCCTTCCGCCTGGTGGATTCTGCCCCCTTCCATGTATTTGCAGAATGTGCTGTACCACAATGGCAGGTTCCCAGTTGCTACTTCTTTTCACGTCAGGCCATTTCATCTTTCTACCATCACGTGGAAGGCAATGTTGTAGCATCGTTGAGAAAAGCAGTCAACCACAAAGTCTACATTACTGCTGACACATGATCCAGCAAGCATGGGCAGTGATGATATATTTTGTTCACAGCACACTGGGTAATGCTGCTTGCAACTCGGAAGGATGCAGGACAGGGCTCAGTGCTGCAGCTTGTTGTGCCACCATGTCTCTATACAGCTGGTGATGATGTGAGATTTGTCAGCTTTACCCCCTCCTCCTCCTTCATGCCCTCCTCTGCAGAATTGTCCTATGTACCTAAGTGCCCTTAAGCGTTCAAAGGGCTATTTAATGAGTCAGCCTAAAAGGTGCCATGCAGTACTTCAGCTGATGTGTCTAAGGGGCAGGAACCACACTGGAGCAGAGATTCTTGCAGCTCTGCAGGAACAGGCCCAGAGGTGGTTCACGCCACACCAGCTGGAGCCGGGAATGGTGGTGTGTGATAATAGCACATACCTCCTTTTTTCATTATTGATCATTATTGATCCTTTTTTCATGACTGATCTATTTATTTATTTATTTATATACATAATTTGTTTACATTTTGGATTTGTGGTCCACATCCTCTATGGCAACGTTGCGCGGATCTCCCGTGTTCTCCCTCACCACCGTGCACAGTCGGGCGGCTGCGGCCAGCACACTGTCCGTTGGAGGGAGCTCGCCCATGGAGGCTGGGGCGGGGTGGACAGTGAGAGATTCCGCTGGGCATCCGGTACGTAGGGGTGAGCGCGCATTGCTCCCGGAGTGGGCGGGGCCACAAGCGCCGCCCTCCGGCACACATTGGAGGCCTACACCTCACGAAGGGGAGGCTTGGAGCGCAAGAGGGGGCGGAGCTGCAAGCACCGCCTCCCAGAGTGCGTTCCACAGAGATCTTCCGGACCTCTGTCAGCTACGAGTGGGAGCCCATCACCCACATCCATACTCCCAACCACAACTCAGTGCAGGATGGAAGCCACACAGCAGTCCCTTTGGAGAGGGAGGACGGCCCTCCACCAACTCTTCTATCTGACATGGCCCTTAATAATAGGACACAGGTACAGCCTTATCATCTTTACGCACTGTTGTTGCAAGATTATTTTGTGGGGGGGTATATAGGGGTGACATATAGGGGTGTTATGGGTCCCATGCTTGGGAGGATGGGAAGACCTTCTATTGCATACCAATGCTGGTGTTATGGGTCAATTCTCCCTAAAGCCTACATAGGACACACCATAAAGCAGCTAAAGCTAATATTATTAATATCAACAATATTATTAATATCAACAATATCAACACTGAACACATGATGATCTCCTATTCCTGTGAAATCAGTGGTGTTTGGAATGCAGGGGAAGGGAGAGTTAAGAGCTTGGTGGTAGGATGGGCCTGCTACTCAGGTGATTCAAGCTAGTGGGCTGGACCAAATGTGGGCCCCACCCCCTCCTTTTCCCTCCATCCGTGCAGACTGGGTGCTATAAATCTGTAGCTCGCATTTAGCAAGCTAGGCTCTGAGGAAGAGGCCACGGCCTCGCAACGCGTCAGCCTATCAGTCCAGACTACCAGTGTGAGGCGGTCGTACTGATGTGACCCACTCCTTCACATTGAAGCTTGTCACAAGATTTCTGCTGTGAGTATGTTTTTATGAGTTTTACACAATAAAGGTACCAAGGATAATGCGCTAGGCCAGTGCGCCTTTTTTTGCTTCTTTTTCGTTAGCACATACCTCCTGTCTGCCCTTAGACAGGAAAAGTTGACAGATGTGCCATGCCTGGTACTTGTCCTCAGTTTGGTGGTGCAGCTTTTCCTAAAAAGGTACCCAGGGTTGGAAGATCTGCTAAAGCAGGCCAGAAGAGTCTGTAGTCATTTCAGGCAGTCATAAACAGTCAGTGGCAATTCCACCTGCCCATAAGCCGCCTGATTTGTGACATGCCCACCAGGTGGAACTTGACTTTGGCAATGCTGCAGTGGCTGTACATGCAGCAGAGGGCCGTCAACGAGTACCTGTGTGAGTATGGCACGACAGGCTCAGGCAGCGCTTGGCTTTATCTCCCCACACCAATGGCTGCTCATAAAGGATGCATGTACTGTACTGTCACAATTTGAGGAGGCCCCAATGATGGTTAGATGTCAATGCATGCATCAGTGACAAAATCCCTGTTGTGTTCCTGCTAGAGCAGACTCAGTTTGGCATTATGGACAGGGCGCTGGAGGCAGAGCAGCAGGAGGAAGAGGAGGACTTCCTTCCTTCTCAAAGCCCACTTTATGCAGACACTATTGTTCCTATGCCACAGAACACACAAGAGGAGAGAGAGAGGAGGAGGATTCTGGCAGTTTCAGAGGTATTGAAGCAGAGGAAAATATATGTTAAACAGTAAGCAATGGCTTTCCATTCCCAGAACCCTTGGGAGTAGTACATGGCTGGGAGGAGGCAGTTCCAGATACTGTTATCCTGAGTGACCCAGAGGAGTCTTCTTCTCATGCCTCCGCAAATTTGTGGTGCATGGGCTCCCTCATGCTTCAAAGTCTGAAAAAGGACCCAAGAATACGTGGCATAAAGGTGAAGGATCACTATTGGTTGGCAACCCTGCTTGACCACCGTTATAAGGGGAAAGTTTCAGAACTCATCCCATCCCCACAGAGAGTGCAGAAGATGAAATCTCTAGAGGACACCTTAAAGAGTATTTTATTGAATGTTTTTCCCAACTCTGGTAGGTTACAGTGTCGTGGAAAACATAGTTTTGAGGTTTCTGTTGGTCAAGAGAGGAGCGGTGGAGAAGGTGGCCGCCTAAGTGATGCATTTCACAATTTTTTTAGTCATCGCCAACCAGGGCTGTCAGCTTCCACATCCCATCGGCAGCATCTGAATCACATGGTGGATGATTATCTAGGTGCGAAAACAGAGATGGAGAGCTTTCCAGTCAATGATCCACTGGCTTGACCCACTGGGTCATGAGAATAGACCACTGGCCATAACTTGCTCAGTATGCTATTGAGCTGCTAGGCTGCCCTGCATCCAGCATGCTTTCCAAATGGGCATTTAGTGCTGCTGGAGGTTTTGCTACTGATCATAGAATGCGTCTGTCCACAGACTCCGTGGACCGTCTGAAAATGAATCAGTCCTGGATTACCAGCAGCTATGAAGCCCCTGATGCCGATGTCGCCGATTAATTGTTTTTGGGATGTGGAATCTCTGCAGGACTTCTAGGCTGCCTAGCATTGTGGGTGTTGATTATGTGCGGAAGAATGTTTTTGGTGTAGGTTTCATGGGCACAATTAACACCCAAAGACTATTTTTTCTGCACCTGTTTGACATTTTTTACAATCTTTTTTTTCATTGATACATGTCCCCCAGGGTGGTACCTGGACCCCCATAACCATTGTATGCCCAATTCAATTTAGGGTGAATCAGCCCTCAGAAAGGTTGCTGTGGAGACGGCCGTTCGTGGCGGTTCCCCGTGGATCCCCGTATTCGGCGCCGAATACGGGGATCCACGGGGAACCGCCACAAACGGCCGCCTCCACAGCAACCTTTCTGAAGGCTGATTCCCCCTAAATTGAATTGGCTGCCTTCATGTCCAGTGCCAGGATACATAGGCACCGACAAATGTGAGTTTGTTTTTTAAAAGTTTTAATTGTTCAATAAATTTTACCCAATGATATTTGCACTATGAGGCTTTTCTCTTCATATGTGGTGGCATATATAATAAATTAACTGCTGGAAGCGTGGACCACTGGAATACCCACAGGGGAGATCCCCCCATATGCTTCAATAGACCACACTAGAGATAGGTGGTCACTGGAGGAAGGGTGAGTGGACATCCATGTGGGGCACACAGAGCACAGCTGGAGCACCAATGTTTGATTGAGCACAAGCACTGTTGTCACCATCTCTTTGGGATGATCTATAGATGTTAATAGACTGTGGATATTCAGTGGATTACTCATAATAAGAAATACATTGCATCAGGAGCCAAGCGCAGTGACCTATACGGTTTATTATTTCAGCAAGGCTATTTGCCAATTTCTCACTGCAGCTGGCTACGTCTGATATCATTACTATCTGTAGTCCTGAGCGCTGAAGATATTTGAATGTTTTTCCTAATGCAGGTTGATCCTCCTCCTCAAGGGCACATTGCAGCCAGTTTTTGGAGGACTGCTAAGAAGCCCCTTTCCTCCTCTTTCTCTTTTTCTAATTCTGCTATAAGAGGAGGAGGGTTGGAATTTTAGCGTTAAGGGTCAGAGTGGTCGTTCTGGCATTGAGAAGGAAGAGCTTATCAAAAATAAATAAGCTGCCTGGCCTTCCACAGTGCCGGGGGAAGGGCAAGAATCAAGAAGATAAGGGATAAAATCCTACAGCCTAGGGGAAGTGCAGCAGCAAAAAATAGGTATCTAATCATTTGGCCATAAGGTGCCGCACTTCCTCAAATTTTCCTGTGATGGTCACATGGCCAGAGGCACTCTGAATCACCCTCTCGACTGTCATAGATTGTTTGTTGTGTTTGCAGCTGTTATATACATTGTTTAGGCAGTTTTTTTAACATACATATGAAATTTACATACTTCCAAAATTACTTGTCCAATTTTTTTCCATCGCAACCCCCATAAAAGATCAAGCAGAAATTCCTACCTACCTTTTTTTCCTCCTCCTTCTCAAGAGTGCACAGCAGTGATGTAATTTGTGCCTTTTCCTCTTTCTGCCCCTCAAGGGTGCAAAAAAGCCACTCTTTTAAGTGTTGCTAATGTACCTATTCATTCCTTATTTTCCTTTAGACTGCATTGTTGAGCCATTGGAGTAGGGAATGTGTAGCGCTCACCAATAAACTTAGTGATACAATCTGCCCATAGGGTCAGAGATGATTATGCATCAAAAATTAATTGAAAAAAAAACACTCAAAAAAGATGGTGTAATAACTAGGAATCACCACAAGATGTCACCTGTGCACTCACATTCCAATTGATCTAGGTCTTTCTATGTATGTGTGACAGTCTGAGTCTGACTTAAAGTGAAATTGCAATATAGACATAATCAGGTCCAACATAAAAGCAATCAGAATGTTCTATATACAGTGTAAAAAATAAATATAACCACAAAACTGTAAAATCTGGGAGGTGTGATAACTAGAATTCACCACCGGAGGTCATCTATGCACTCTTAGTAGAGAGGATTTATCAAGTGTAGTAACTAGCATACACCACCGGAGGTCACCTGTGCATCAATCAGAATCTTATACAATCAAATTCTTTCCATGTATGTGTGCAAAAAAAAAAAAGATCGCAATATAAATGAGATAATTCCACTCGATATGAATACAATCAGATGTGTCAAGTATAAATAAAGTGCAATAGTGATAATAAGACGTATATAGTTCAAACAAAGTGTCTGTGCAAAAAAGTGCTGCGAATAATAATAAAGGAATTGGAACAGCATAGAGCACGATGGAATTAGTAGAATGTATTGGATTGGGAAAAAATTAATTCATAAAAAATAAATATAAAAATAAATATAAAAATATTTTGAAAAAATGTCCCAAAGTGAATAATCTGGAATTGTAATAGTATAAAAATGATCTATGGCTGGCTTCAAACATTGAATCACTGCACACAAAGAAGCTGGAAAGCTATCACCAAAGAAGGGGAGGGAGGGACAGGGTGACTCAGCCCGTGGAATCCCAGCTCAGCACGCTTCACCCTTGGGGTGCCTGGCCTCTTACCTCCCAGAGCGACCTCAATGGGTCTAGTAGCGCCTAGAGATGGATAAATGGAGTCTTCTCCTGCCGGCCCCAGCGTATCTCTGCCGAACTTGGGCACTGTGTGGGGGGTGACGGTCATCAAATCCTTCCAGACACGATTACTTTTTTCCGAGATGGATTCTTCACCTCTCACATGTTAATTAACAGGGAAAGAAGGGGGGACTCCATGGTGTAGTATGTATAAACTCACATTTATTAAAGTAGTAACTTACATAAAAGACTGTAGATATCAGCATCAAACAAACAGCAGGTTGTGTACGATGGGACTTCCTATCTCGGCCGTGACAGGAAGTGATGTCACCTGGCTCCTCCCTACGTGTTACGTCACAGATCATGTGACTTCTTAAAAGGGTTTGGAGTCAGGTGAACATAGGAGCCTTATATATATATATATATATATATATATATATATATATATATATATATATACACACACAAGTGGTCGTCATGGTACCAATCAGCAGCCGTTTTAGTGACAAAACGGCAACATAAAACATAGGTGTAATCTCAGACTGCTAACCATAAATCTATATCAAGCGTAGCAGCCATAATAAAAATTATTTTTTATGAATAAAGCTAATACTGAGAGGACCCCTAGTGATAATAAAAAACAGAAATATACTCCAATAACCACATGGCCTATATCTTTGATACCAGTAGCCAAAAAAAAAAAAAACTGGGAGAGAAGACCCCTGGTGGTCAAACTATAAATTACACCATCGGAAGTGAACAGGAAAAAACAAGGGGACTAGTATTTGAGGTAAAAAAATGTATCTCAAAAGGGAAACTCATCATCAAATTGACATTCATATTCAATAAATAATTTTCAATGAGAAATGGGATGATAAAAATAGTTACAATTTATTTATTTTTTTACTTTCAATGAATTTTTGTTTAAATGTAGGCAAGATTTACAGGTATAAATTTCCATTAATTGTAACATATAGGTAGCAGTACACCAGATCAAAGAACCTCTGGATTAGTAAAGACAAATAAGTAATAACATATAGACTATTTAGGAAACATCCTGAGAATGACAACCTGACTGTGTCTGAGGATGGCAGTGTCCCAGCACCCCTAAGGGAACAAGCTGTACCGGGGCACCATCCATCTCCAGGTTATTTAAAACTGAGTTCAAAGCAGACTATAATGATATCACAGATCTTAGAATGGCGCACTGAAACCGTGGAAGCTGTAAATCAGAAAGAAACCAAAACAATGCAAAATGAGAACAAAAAAACAAAAAAAAAAAAAAAAAAAAAAAAAGGGAGAGGGAAGAGAGCATAGAGAATGAACAGAGAGAGACAGGGTAGAAAAGCTAGGTAGCACCTATTATTATGGTGGTTTGTCCTTATCTTTGTGTAGGTCTGGACCTGGAATAAATGAGATTCCAGTATATGTTGCCCATGGTTCACAGATGACCTCGAAGTTCCGCACTGTATCGGAAAGGATACTAGCTAATTTTTCTTGGGACATGATCCAAGATATCTTTCGAGTGGTGGCTTTGAATGATATCTTCGTGTTCTTCCACGATTTGGCTATAGTAAGCTTGGCTCCAAGCAAGATGAAATGCACTAGCTTCCTGTTAGATTTGGAGAGGTTTGGGATATATGCATTAAGCAGCGCTACCTCTGGGGTCCTGAGGACCGTGACTTTGGTCAAACGCTCTATAAGGTTAAATATTTTCCTCCAGAATGGTCGAATCCTTGGGCACTCCCACCATATATGGGGCATGGTACCTAGCAGGGCGCATCCCCTGAAGCAGAGGGGGTCCGCCCCAGGGTAAATGCGGGCTAATTTTGAAGGAGTGAGATACCATCTGGTGAGGACCTTAACACTAGCTTCCATGAGGGTCGTGTTTAGGATTCCTCTGAAGGAATTAGAGAGGGCTCTATGCCATGTCTCCAGGTCCCAAGAGAATTGAAAATCTTCCTCCCAATGGATCATATAGGAAGTTTTTGTCAATGGCAGGGTAAGGGATGTGTAAACAATTGAGATGCCACCCCTTTGCTCAGTGGCTTGGTTACACCAGAGTTCATATGCAGTGAATTTAGGGGGAGACGAATAGTTTCTCCAAATATGTTTAAGAAAATGGGAGATTTGTTGGAATCTGAACCTCTCAGAATCCGGCAGATCCAGATTACTTTTACAGAAACTAAGAGATATAGGTCCCCGGAGAGTGAAGAAATGTCCAATACGGTACAGCCCTTTGTCCGTCCACCATTTGAATGCTTCAATATCTAGTCCTGGCGGAAAATCCTGGTTGTGGAAAATGTGCGCTAAGGGATTCAGGGGTGAGGTGATTTTGGGGTTGCCCCGTAAAGAATCCCAAAGAGAAAGGGATTGAGACAACATAGGGGAAAGAATAGGAGGTCTCTTCTTTGGTGAAATCCAAAGAATGAAATCCATTGTGTGGTTTGGGATTGCCTGCCTCTCAATCCGGATCCAGTCAGGCTTCTCGTTTTTCGTGTAAACTGTGGATAATTTAGCCAGTCTGGCTGCTTGGTAATATTTAAAGAGATGAGGCAATCCCAATCCCCCTTTTTTCCTGTGACGGTATAAAATGGTTTGTGGGAATCTGTAACCCGACGTGCCCCAGACAAATTTAAGGATCTTACTCTGGAAAGTTCTCAAATGGTCTTTCCTGATTGCAATTGGAAGTGCGCGGAACGCGTATAAAATTCTTGGTAATAGGGTCATTTTAATAGCATTTATCCTACCCAGCCACGATAGCTTGCTATTGGCCCAGCCTTTCAGGTCAGCCTCACGTTTGTGATACAGGGGAGGGAAATTGTTAGAGTATAAGTCTTCCATCTTAGCTGATAAGTTGATGCCCAAATATTTAATGGATGATGTACTCCATTGGAAAGGGAAGGAATTTTGTAAAGAGGCAACTGTTTCAGGGGCTAAGGAAATATTCATTGCATGGGATTTGGAGTAGTTCACTTTGAGTCCTGCAAATTCTGCGAAGGTGTCTAGCGTACGATTCAAGTTGGGGATTGAGGTGTGAGGGGAAGTAATGAATAAGATTATGTCATCCGCAAATAGGCCGCATTTATGGCTCTAAGAGCCACAAACCACAAACTACTCCTTTGATGTCTGGGTTATGTCTAATCGCTATTGCCAATGTTTCGATGGCAATAGCAAAAATGAGCGGGGAAAGGGGGCATCCCTGTCTGGTCATGTGAATGGGTTCCGAATAAAATCCCTGGAGTCTTATACGAGCATTAGGATATGAATACAGCGCTCTGATAAGACCCATGAAACGCTGACCAAAACCCCATCTTTCCAGAAGTGAGAAAATGTAGGACCAAGATACCGAATCGAATGCCTTCTGAAGGTCAAGCGATAAGACCATGCCTTTCTGTTTCGAGCCTCCCTCCCAGTTGGATTGCAGGATGGAGATCAGATCTACTGCTCTGCGTATCTGATCCGGACCCTGTCTCCCCGGTATGAAGCCTACCTGATCTTTGTGGATATATAAGTTGATAAAGGTGGCAATCCTATTGGCTAGGATTTTTGTCAGGATCTTGATGTCGTTGTTAATCAGGGAGATTGGCCTATAGTTACTTACCTCTTCGGGGTTCTTGTCGGGTTTCGGTATAACCGTAATATAGGCGGCATTAAGCTGTGGGTCTAGGGGCGTGCCCTGTGTTTTAGAATTAAAAAACGTTGTCAAATGTGGGGAGAGAGTATCTGCGAAGGCCTTGTAGTATGACACAGCCGGACCTGGGGCTGAGCCTTTTTTTAAACCCTGGATGACCCCCAAAACCTCCTCCTCTGTGATAGTGTCTTCCAATATTTGTTTGTGCTCTGGTGTCAAGGATGGGATGGGAAAGTCCTCTAGGTATTTTAAGGTGTTTTCTTTCTGATTCTGAGCGGGGTGACTGTATAAATCTGTGTAGAATTTGTGAAATGTATCTAGAATTTTCGTCGGGTTGGCCGTTAGGCCTTGTCCTGGCATTCGAATTTTGGGTAGTGCATGTTGGCGAGATCGGGGGGAAAGTTTTGTAGCCAGCACTGAGCCTAGCTTATCTTGCTGGGTGTAGAATTTTTGACCTCCCCATCTGATGGCTTTTTCTGCTTTGGCCGTTAGGGCCATATTGAGTTCTACCCTAGCTTCGTCTAGCTGTATAGAGAGGGTTTTGGAAGGTTTGGCCTTATGCATTGCCTGCAGGGACAAATATGATTTTTCTAGTCTATTTATATCCGCTATTCTTTCCTTCTTTATCTGTGAAGACATTTGGATCAGTTTGCCTCGGATGACAACCTTATGCGCCGCCCACAGGGATTCTGCTGAGATTCCCTCTGTGTTCTTAAGGAGGAAATATTCTTTTAAAGCGTTATTAATCTCAGCAGCTTTAATGGGGTCCGAAAGCAGCGATTCGTTTAGTTTCCAGTGGGTCTGTCTAATGAATTGAGGGTCAGATCGAATTTGAAGGAGTACTATGGAATGGTCCGAAAGTGCTGTATCTACAATTCGGGAATTGGTCACTAAGGGAATCGTGTTGGACTGGACTAGCAGGTGGTCAATTCGTGAATACGAGCCATGAGGGGCGGAGTAGTGTGTGAAGTCCCTCTTGTTCGGGTTGAGTTCCCTCCAGCCATCTATTAAATTGTAAGTGTGCAGCATTTTGGCCAGTTTAAGACTCGCTTTGGAAGGACGCGTTAGTTGGTCCCCAAGGGGTCTGGATTTGTCAAGTCCCTGGTCAAAGGCTGTATTGGAGTCTCCGCCCAAGATAACTCTGCCTTCTAGATAGGGTTGGATCGCGTT
>BLSH010257939.1:965140-978254 GCA_018402905.1 Glandirana rugosa | reverse complement strand
GGTAAGAAGGAAGCATCCTTATACCCGTCTCGCGGTCACAGCACCTTATGTCACAGACCGCCGTAACTAGTACTTGTAACAGTTACTAAAATTTATAAAAAAAAAACCTCTACTTCACACCACTTAATCCTTATCACGCCCACTCTTAAGGTGCAAGAGAAATCATTGTCAAAATTACCACCTTACATGGTAAACGGTTTTTCATACTTAGACCCCCGTTCTGGTGGTATATACCTCTTTTCTCGGAGGAAGTCGCAGTGTAGCGGTCGTAGCTAAACCCAAACTTCGCATTATAAACAAATCGTTAAGACCCCAAGACATGGTAGATCATTACTAAAATATAGGTGTGAGAACACAACGATGTAATTCCCTAGGAAATACACATATCTCCGTATATTCAAAGGTCAGAAGTTCACTTTCACTTCATAAATCCAGAACAAGGGTACTACACGCTTGTACCAAAACCCCAGAATTGCTAAACAAATATTACGCTTCAAACCCAAATCGATGCTGGCGATGTGACGCTGAAGGAGGCTCTTTTCTCCATATATGGTGGTCTTGCCCCCAGATTCATACTTTTTGGCAAATGGTACATTCCACCATTAAAACTGTTACTAAAGAGAACGTGGAATTCTCACCCGCACTATTCCTAATTCACCACACTTCATCTCCAAAAAAAAAATATTTAAAATCATTGACAATGTTCATGATCAATGCCGCCAGACACTGTATTCCACGACACTGGCGCTCTGCCCATATTCCTACGAAGGAAGAATGGTTCAGAAAACTGAACTACATCGAAAAAATAGAGGAACTCATTAACATATCCAACGAGACCCTTTCCAAATTCACTAAAACATGGTATAATTGGCAACAATACAAGATGCTGTCCGGATTAGACAGTACCTAATGTATCAAATATTAGTCCAATACACCCCTAAATTTAACCTTGGTCTGGAGGCGCGAGGGAGCAGTTTGGGGACGGCTGGTCCGCCCCCCCCCACTAGGGGAAATTCACCCCATACCTATCCCACTATAAACCTAGCCCTGTACTCTCCCCCCCCCCCCATTTACCCCCCCAACCCACATCTTTAACCCCTCCATTCTTCATACCCCCCCATATTTCCACTTTAGATGAGAAACACCTAAAGGAATTAGTGTAATTTTCACAACAATGCGTTTAACCACATCCCCTCACCATTCTCATTATCATTTTCCATAACAAATCTCCCACTGCCTATTCTAAACCAACAGATATATAAACCCACCCAAGTAAGAATAAAGATAGAGTAGATTATCATGCATATTCTTATAGATCCCCCCCCAACAATAAATATTACAAACATAGAATGGGAGGCCTTATACTAATAATTCTTTATTCTAATGAGATACTTATGTTACTCAACACATGTTTAAAATGACATTTAATGTTATATGATGTACTTTATTGTCTAATGCAACAATTATCGGATCCTGTATTTTCGTACCCTTTTGACTGTAACATGTTACTTCTCAATAAAACATTATGAAACAAAAAAAAAAAGAAATTCCTGATCTCAGGAAATCTTTCCCAGAATTACCTGGGTCCTAATTCTGCTGTACCTCTTACCTCTTTTGTGTCAGTCATACCATTCATCTCCACACATTTGTGTCAGAGGCTGTTTCGGACATGGTGCAGGGGGTCAGAGGCTGTGTGAACATGGTACAGGGGGTCAGAGGCTATGTGGACATGGTTCAGTTTTTTAATACTTCTTTTTATTACATTTATTTATTCATTTTACACACAGTGACCATAGTAATACTGTACTACTCTGGGGAGAGGATCATGATTTTTTTTTTTTTTTGGTGGGGGGGGGTTTGTTTTACACACTGATTACTTATAACTGTGAATTTTACAGTTATAAGAATTCTACAGTTAAAACCACCATTTTTTGTGAATGAAAACTATTCATTCAGTGTTGTGATTAGCTGTGATTGGCCACAGCTAATCACATGGTACAGATGGGCTGTGATTGGCCCTGTCTGTGCCACGTGTCAGTGTGACCAATCACATAGCTCATTACAATAGTACACATGAATGGTATGAAACAAAACCTTTCATTGTGTACACTTGCCATGTGATCTGCTGTGATTGTCCACAGTGATGAAATGGTATCGGCAGCGGGCCGGTACAGTGATCTCTCATCAGCCGTGTCCGGTGGACACATCGGGTTACAGATCGCACCAGAGAGAGGCGCGCAAGGCGCGATCCTGAAAGGACATCTTATGACGTCTTCCCAGGATAACAGGGCTCCCACCCAACCATCATATTACAATTGTGTTCTCCCAACTTGACTACTGCAATGCTCTACTTGCTGGTGTACCTAAATCCATTATAAATCGGCTCCAATATGTTCAAAATTCTGCAGCAAGAATCCTGACTAGGTCTGGTACAAGTGATCCTATTACCCCTATCCTGGAGTCCTTGTACTGGCTACCCGTCAGGTTTTGCATAGACTTTAAGATCCTCTTGCTCACCTACAAGTCTCTTCATGACTTGGCACCCCATTATCTCTCTGAACTTTTTTCAATGTACTTCCCCCCTCATAACCTCCGCTCCTCAAATTCTGGTCTACTGTGTGTCCCCCCTACTCACCTACACTCAATGGGGACCGAGCCTTCTCCTGCTATGCTCCAAAGCTAGGGAATTCACTTCCTAAGAATGTCAGAGAGTCCTCTTCTCTAAACTCATTCAAATGAAATCTAAAAACTTTTTTCTTTAGACAAGCTTTCACTTAATTGTCCCTTTATCCCTTATGTTATGTTATCCTGTGTGTTTCTTGTGTTTTATCCTGTGTATTTCCTGTTATCCTGTGTATTTCTTGTGTTTTCCTTGTAAAGCGATTTGAGAAGCCACCTTCAAAGGCGCTATATAAAATAATGTTTATTATTATTATTATTATTATTATAACTGACCAGGCGGAAAGGGGTAAATATGATATAAATAGTATAATAAATAAATGAATATTGAATAAATCATGAACAAATATTGAATAAATCATCAAAATTATGAAATCAAGAAATCAATACATTTAATTTTAAATACAAATTATTAACCCCTTCAGGGCGTAGGGTAACATGAATCCTAATGCCTGAACACAATTTTGCAACTTTGACATATGTTAATGAAACTGTACATATCATTGCAAGTAATTTGTGTATCCAGGTGGATTATACCGCATTTTTTTTTTCAGGAAAAATTGGGCTTTCATTGGTGGTAAATGGTAATGGATATATCCTAATTTTTTTAATCTCAAAGGAAATATAAAATAATAGTAACAATAGAGTTACATAGTGTGACGTTATGCGGGGCGCCACAATGGACAGGCGATACTTGTTGTCTTGCATGCAATCATTTTGAGAAGACTAGTGAGAGTCTGACCCAGGTTTTGCCAGCCACCGTGGCAGAGCTGGTTCTGGCCCGGTCTTTCTGGTCCACTCAGACCCCTCTCCACCTGAATTTAATGACCATAAGTGAACAGAGGAAAGCTCAATCCTGGATCTTAGAGGGAGAAAGCTGAGAGAGCTCTGTGTGCTAATTTGGACTATAAGAACAAGGTTTGCAATGTGCTTATGTTTTGTGGGTGTCCCACACTGTATAGAGAGGAATCTCTTTGTTTAATTTAGCTCCAGACGGCGAGGTTTTGTTTTCTGTTTTTGTTTGTGTTGTGAACTTGCAAACCTGAAATAATAAATCTGGCAAGCCGCCAGATTTTAAAGGGACTGACATCCATGTTGAATCTTTTCCCCTGAAAAGTGATCCCCACACTTAATCTCCTACACGTGGTGGAGTTCAGCATGGCAACTTTCAAAGATGGAAGAAATGTTGAAGGCCTTGCTGCAAGCCAATGCAGCCCAGCGGAAACCAACCGCCAGGTCGCAGAGGCCGCTGCAGCACAACAGGCAGCCCAGCGAGAAATCAACCGACCCGATGGGTCACAGAGGCCGCTGCAGCTCAGCGAGAGGAGAGTCACCAGACTATCGCAGCACAACATGCAGATCTGCAGGAAATCAACCTCTGGGTCTCAGAGTCCGCTGCAGCACAACAGGTGGCTCAGCAGGAGGGGCCTGCACCTCCCGTGACATTAGAACCAATGTTCAAATGCCTCTTACCATATGCAGAAGATGACACCTGCGGATGACGTGGAGGCGTACCTCACGACCTTTGAAAGAGTCAAAGGAACAGTGGGCGGGACTGTTAGCACCATTCTTGACAGATGAAGCCCAAAGAGCCTATTTTGATCTGAAAACAGATAATGGCCAGGACTATGAGATTCTAAAGGCAGAGATACTCGCATGCAAGGGGGTCACCGTGTAAGTCCAGGCCCAACGCATGCATCAGTGGGCCTACCGCACCAACAAGCCACCCCGTTCGCAGATGTTCGACCTAGTTCACCTTACCAGGAAATGGCTACAGCCAGAGACTTTGCCAGGTCCCCTAATTGTGGAGCGTGTGGTCAGGGCTGCCATCAGGGGGGTACAGGCAGTACTGTTGTAAGGGGCCCCAGTGCCTCAAGGGGCCCTTACAACAAAGGCTTTAGCAGTCTTTAACATTGGTGATGCTGTATACCACTATCTGGTGATGCTGTATACCCTATCTGGTGATGCTGGGCTGTATACTCCTGCTACAAGGGGTGGAAACTATAAGGGGTTGGGCTTATGAGAAGTGGAAGGGGTCAAAGAGGAAGGGCGGGGTCTGGCGCCCCTCATCCTAAAATTTCACCAGCCGCCACTGCTAGAGTTGAAAGATCGCCCGGCGGACCCGGTAAGACTGTTCCAGGGTTCAGGGGCGTGGGGAAATGTGATAAAACTGATACAGTTAAAGAGACTGGGGGCTCTAGACCTGGAGACTGGCCAAAGAAGCCAGGAAGGTCTTGGGGACCCTTGAGAGGACTGGGTATAGAACACATACAGTACTACCGATGCCATGCATTGGGACATATTGCTGCCAATTGTCCCCTGAATGATGAACCCATGCAATGGGATAATGCTTATAAGAAAAGACGCATTTCTCTTTTTTCACAGTTCGCATTTATAGCATTATGCTCAAATCGCATGGAGAAGCATGTGAATTGATTGCTATTGATGGAAAACCTATCACTGCGCTGCTTGACTCTGGTAGTGTGGGAATGTTAGTTAAAAGCAGCTGTGTAAATCCAGCCAGGTTACACCCTAGCACTGTCGGGGTCATTTGCATCCATAGGGCAACTCGTGACGACTAGACGGTGCTGGTCGAGATTGACACCCCTTGGCACAGAGAGCCTGGAAGAAAGAGCTCCCCCACCTGAGGAGGCACGGGAGTTCTCGCCAGACCATTTTTGCCAAATGGAAGGAGAGATTGGTGGCAGGACCGAGGAAGAAGGAGACCCTCTTCCTTTTTCTGTAATGGCCAGGGAGCCAGAGGAGCTGGAAGATAACTTCCAGCAGGTGACTAATGTCCCAGACCATGTCTCTGTCCCTGACGGTGAGAGTGAACCAAATGTAGTCCCTGACTTAGAGGTCCGGAGGGAGGACTTCTGTACAGAACAACTACAGGATGTCACTGTCCTCAGAGCCAGAGAAAATGAGAAGGTGATGGATGGGGAACCTGTGGACCCTAATTGGGGGGTGTCTTTTCCCTACATGGCGCTTAAAAATGATTTGTTGTATCAGGTGGTGAAACACGGAGAGCTGGAACTGGAACAGCTAGTGGTTCCCAAACCCTTCCGCCAGATAGTGCTTGATCTGGCCCATGGTCATGTAATGGGGGGACATCAGGGTATGGAGAAAACCAGGGAGAGAATAACCCAGAGATTCTTCTGGCCTGGGTTGTATGCAGACATCAAAGAATACTGGGAGTCATACTCTAAGTGTCAAATGACAGCCTCGTCAACCCATTTTTATAGTCCCCTTGTCCCATTTCCCATGATTGAAGTGCCATTTGAGCGATTTGGCATGGATCTCATGGGACCAGTAGTAAAATCTGCCTGGGGACACCAGCACATCCTGGTGATACTGGACTATGCGACCCGCTATTCTGAGGCCATACCCTTGCTGAACACCTCCGCTAAGACTATCGCCAAGGAGCTAGTTCAGGTGTTTATTTGGGTGGGGATCCCTAAAGAAATCTTGACGGATCAGAGTACCCCATTCATGTCCAGAGTGACCAGAGAATTGTGCAAGTTGTACAAAATCTCCCATCTCCGTACCTCTGTTTACCACCCTCAAACTGACAGTCTGGTGGAAAGGTTTAACAAGACCCTCAAGATAAAGCTAAAAAAGGTGCTGGATAAAGATGGGCGAAATTGGGATCCCAGGGGGCTGCTAGATGTCATAAAAGAGATATGGGAAGGAGAAGCCACCCCATATAGAAGCGTCATAGAGCAGGTCTCCTTGATGCAGGATCGAATTGCAGCTGTCCCGCTCCTTGTATGAGAGCATATGGAGCAAGCCCAGAGAAGGGCTTACAATTGTGGTGGCAAAACCTGAACGTTCGACCACGGAGACAGAGTTCTGCTGCTAGTCCCCACGGTCGAAAGTAAATATCTGGGAAAATGGCAGGGTCCCTTTGAGATTAAGGAAAGAGTAGGGGAAGTAAACTAGAACGTTTACCAGCCTGGAAAAGTTATTCTCCTAAAACCGTGGAAGGACAGGGAGTTTATTGGAAGTGCTAAGAGTCCAAAAGGACAGGTTACCCCTAACCCCGGATGTCCCCATAACCAAGTCATTGTCACTGATGCAACAAAATGATTTTAAGGAATTTGTCAGTAAAAATAGAGACATTTTCTCTTCCTTACCCGGACTGACCACTGTGCTACAACATGACATAATCATGGAACCTGGGGTCCTTGTAAATGTAAAACCCTACTGAATACCCGAGGCTAGACGAGAGGAGGTGGCGAGACAAATAAAAACCATGTTGGAGTTAGGATAGAGAAGTCCCACAGTGCCTGGTCGAGCCCTATAGTACTGGTCCCAATGACTGATGGCACTATCCGGTTCTGTAACGATTTCAAGAAGCTGAATGACGTTTCTAAGTATGACGCATACCCAATGCCGCGGGTTGACAAACTTGTGGATAGGTTGGGAGGGGCCCGGTACATAACAACCCTAGACTTAACTAAGAGATACTGGCAGGTCCCCCTAACGGAGTCAGCAAAGAAAAAAATGGCCTTCTCTACCCCGAGGGGTCCTTCCAATACAAACAAATGTCATTTGGTCTGCATGAGACCCCTGCATTCTTTCAGAGGATGATGGACAAGACTTTGAGGTCACTATGCAACGGCCCTATGCATTGGCCTATCTGGATGATGTCGTCCACAGCCCAGATTGGGAATCACATCTGCCCCGGGTGCAGGCAGTAGTAGATTTACTGAGGGTAGCAGGTTTAATAGCCAACCCCAAGAAGTGTGCCATAGGTCTGGAGGAGGCCAAATACCTTGGGTATGTTATTGGTCGAGGTCTGATTAAGCCCCAGACCAATAAGATCGAGGTCATTCAAAAATGGCCCCAACCGGTGAACAAGAAAAAGGTTTGGGCCTTCCTGGGGATTACCGGGTATTATTGAAGCTTCATCCCCGACTTTGCCACTATTGCCATCCCTCTGACCAATCTGATGAAGGGTAGAGGGTCAGGAATGGTTAAGTGGAATCCCGAAGCCAAGAAGTCCTTCCAGAAATTGGAGCAAACCCTTTGTGTACAGCCGGTGCTCGTGACCCCAGACTTCACAAAGGAGTTTGTGGTTCAAACCGATGACTCTGAGGTGGGACTAGGTGCTGTTCTGTCCCAGATCAGAGACAGTGAGGAGCACCCGGTTGTCTACTTAAGCAGGAAGCTTTATAGGCATGAAAGGAATTATGCCATTGTGGAGAAGGAGTGCCTGGCTATCAAGTGGACCTTAGAGGCCCTAATATACTACCTGCTGGGAAGGTCCTTCAGGCTAGTCACCGATCATGCCCCCCCTTAAGTGGAAGTGTACCAACCGGGAGAAAAATAACCGAATGACTAGGTGGTTCCTGGCCCTACAGCCGTTTAAGTTCTCAGTGGAACACCAGGCGGGAAGGCTCCAAAATAACACCAATGGTCTTTCCTGGGCCCATCGCATGGTCGGGACAGTTGCTCCACCCAATGGGCTTGAGCAGAGGGGGGGGATATGTGACATTATGCGAGGCGCCACTTGCATGCGATCATTTTGAGGAGACTAGTGAGAGTCTGACCCGGGTATTGCTGATCACCAGGGGCGTTGTTAGGTCTACAAAAGATCTGGGGCTAGAGCCCATAGTAGCGAAGTAAAGAAAGACATATGCTTGAGCGGGCATACATGTAATAAAATAAATAATAATAGTAATAAATATACATGTGTATGTATGTGTGTGTGTGTATGTATATATATATATATATATATATATATATATATATATACACAGTTTGAATTCCAGAACGGGACATACCTGCCAATTGCAGAACTGCACCCACCCTGTAAGAGACCCGGGGCTATGGGCCCCAGACTCGGGGCTATAGCCCCAATAGCCACCCCCTAGCAACGCCTCTGCTGATCACCGTGGCAGAGCTGGTCCCAGCCCGGTCTTTCTGGTCCACTCAAACCCCTCTCCACCTGCATTTAATGACCAGGAAGAGAACAGAGGAGAGCTTGATCTTGGATCTCAGAGGGAGAAAGCTGAGAGAGCTCTGTGTGATAATTTGGACTATAAGAACAAGGTTTGCAATGTGCTTATGTTTTGTGGGTGTAGGGGACAGCCTCACACTCTATAGTGTATAGAGAGGAATCTATTTGTTTAGTTTAGCGCCAGGTGGCGAGGGTTTGTTTTCTGTTTTTGTTTGTGTTGTGAACTTGCAAACCTGAAATAATAAACCTGGCAAGCCGTCAGATTTTGAAGAGACTAACATCCATGCTGAATCTTCTCCCCTGAAAAGTGATCCCCACAAACTAATCTCCCACTATAGTTAGTCTGGTTGGAAAAAAGACACAAGTCCATTCAGTTCCACCTGCACAGAAAAGTAAACAACCAACAAAAAAAAAAAAAAAAATCCACACACTAATAAAAAACCTCTGTATACAGTCCTATACCCTGTGAATCACACTGTGAATGATAATTATGTGGTTATGCAGCACTGTACCCAAATGAAATTTGTATCACACAAATAGAGCTTTCTTTTGGTGATATTAAATCACCACTGGGTTTTTTATTTTTTGATTAATATACAAAAAAAAAACTTAAGAAAAAAAACGTGTTTTTCTTCATTTCTATTATAACATTTTGCAACGAAATAATAATAACAAAGTAATTAATCATAGCTTAAGATCGATCAATCCTGATGTGCTGACGGCCTATCTCATTTCTTGAGCCCCAAAAATTCCAGGACAGTACAAGTATCCACCAAATGACCCATTTTTGGAAAGTAGATATTCCCAGCATAGGTGTGCACAGCCTATTGCATTAGGGTGTGCACCCCAAAGCTCAAACAGATATGTGTGTGCATGTGTATATATACTGATGATGTCAGTAGAGCAGCAGACGGTGTCAGGGCAGAGACTGGTGTGAGTAGGCTAGTGGATGGTGTTAGTAGTTTTTATTTTTATTATGTTATTGTTTACAATTGTATTTTTTTAAATATTTTTTTTACAATTTTTTGTAGGAGCCCTGTTAGGGGGCTTTGGTGAAATATCAGGAGTCTAAACGGGGGGAATCTGCACCACACAGGGGGATTAGGGTGTGCCCAGGTACACCTGGCACACCCTGTGCAGCTGCTCTACTGTATATGTCATGTCAGAGTTGGTCTTCAGTGTAGGAGGGTGAATTTGTGACTGAGAAGGTGCAGTTTAATAACCTGTGTTGAGGCTATGCATGTTTTGCGTGCGCAGTTTTTAACATTTACACATTTACAAACATTTTCGTTTAGGTGGAGGTTTGAAATAAAACAATGAGGTACTGTGACAATAAAGGCAGCACTTCAGAAGACTGTCAGCAACAACGTCCTAATGCAATCTAATTAGCAAAAAGATAGATGTCATCGTTTAAATTATAAATTAAAAAAAATCAACATAACATTAAATAACTAAAATAAATTACAAGCAATAAATAAAAATTAGAGTGTATTATTTTTAGAGCCAGCTATCAGAAATATTGTACAGACCTGCTCCACAATATGTAAGCGCTTTGAAAGAAATGTAATTTATGAGGGAGAAATCAGGCAGTTTGATAATTAAGAAATCAAAATTAGAGTGCATTATGTAATACAAAAAAGCCAGAAATATTGCACAGACTCAGTGCACACTATGTAAGAAGCATTAGTAGGCACATTTTAAGTGGAAGCATAAGGCAGATTTTAATTATAAGACATAAAAATTAGTATGTAAGGTGTCATTGAAATAATTCAGAACAAATGTTAAGTCCATGCACACTAGTGATTTACAGAATTTAACAGGGAAACAGCAGGCAGGTTTATATTCACGAAATCAAATATTAGAGTGCTTTATTTCACACAAAAAAATGAAAATATTATATTAGTTCAACACACATTTTTAATCACTTTCACAAAGCTGTATTCTGAAAAGGAGACACCAGGCAGCTTGTAATTAAGAATAAACATTACAGTTTATTTCCCAGAAAAAAGGCAACAGCATCGGGTACATTTTTTGTGCTTTTTTTGTAGGCTGCATTTGAAAAGCACAGACACCAAGCAGTTTTTTATAACAAAAATCAACATTACATAGTATATATTGCACAGAAAAACGCTAGACAAAGACACTATGGGGTTGATATAAAAAAAAATTATTTTGGACATTCAGGATGTAAACGGGGTCGGGTATTGGCTTCCTTCCCATTTGGTATAAAGGGGCCGCTCTTCCTCTCTCTATATAATCACCCACTGCTACGCCTGCAGTTCCAGGAATACGTGCACTGCGTTCAGGGCACTCTAGCGGGATATATTTGGGGGTGATTTCCTCTCCCCCCTTTCCTCTCCGCATGTGGCATGCTAACTTTAGAAACGATATTCACGTCCGGTTGCCCAGGGGGTTTTCTTTCTTTTCTTTCTTTCATATATTGACCTTGGATTGACCATTACTCAACCACCTGATCGCCTGAGGAAGCATATAGCGAAACGCGTCACGATCTCTCTGTGGCAAAGAAGCTTCATATCATTCTGGAACCTTTATGACACTGGTTACCTATCTGAGGACAACCGGGAACTGGACCGATTTCATTTAGTCATGTCCACAGTGCCATGTGTATCGATTGCTACACTTTTTATATCATAAGTGTTCAATTTTTTATCTATATAATGTAATAAATACTGTTTTTACTTACACTTCACAGTTTCATGTTTCTGCTTGGTTGACCACGGTGACAACCTATAAAGTCTGCACTCTCCAGTTTTATCTGCTACAAGTCCAGTATCTGTTATTTGGCTCTGGCATTTATCTCTCAAACCTATGCTGATACTTATCTTGCTTTTATAAACATATATCTCTCTTTTAGTGTACCCTCTCCCACTATGGTGGGCTGATACCATCCGCTCTTCACACAATTGAAGCCCTGTGACCTTTTGAACAGCTGCCCAGTCCTGTTGGTTGATCTGATGTAATACAACAGCAGTGTATATCAATTTGAACTCCAGGGTCCCTTCCGCGTGTTCCTGATTTCTGTGGGCGATACCTTGGACCCCCTGTGGGGTACGCCGGCTTCTCCACATCACCTGGGGCTCCTTCTCCCCCCTTGTCACCATCCATACTGCATCGGCTTTTCCTCTACTCGCATCTGCAGACGCGACTAGATGAGGGCTGATCGGCGGCTCTTCTGACACGGGGGGTCTGCACTGATTGTTTATCAGTGCAGCCCCACCCCTAGGATCGCCACTCAGGACCACCAGGGAGCCCACCTAGGACCACCAGGGAATGCCCACCCAGGGACCACCAGGGAGACCACCAGGGAAGCCCATCCTGACCACCAGGTAGCCCACCCAGGGACCACCAGGTAAGGAGCACAGTGCCCAACAGGGATGGCACTCAGTGCCATCTTGGATGCCACCCAGGACCACCAGTGAATGCCAGGGAAGGACCACCAAGGAAGTGCCATCTAGCATTGGTGGTATGGGTTATATAGACATTAGCGATTACTACGGGGCATCAGCTGAAATATTAGTTTTATTCTTTGTCTGATATCTTATATATATTGAAAAAACTTTAACTTCCACATCCATTTCAACCCATATGTGTGTAAGTGTGTGTGATGTTTATTGTTCTGTTACATGATTTCCATGTAACATAAATATGCAGCTATAGTAATGTTTTTATAGTTGGTTATTACAATGCCATCTTGTGGTTCTTTTGGATATTACACCTTTCTATTGTATTTTCTAAGTGTGTACCTCCCATCCTCTGTGAGCTAACTTCCTCTTCCTAGTTCACTCTACTTTGTAACTTCCTGTTCCTGGTGCACTCTGCTATTCTATTTCCTCTTCCTGTGTCCTCTCTCTCATGAGGTAAAGAATATGGCCACATGCTAGAAGGCCTCACTCAATCTACTCGCATCCTAGGACACATTACTATGTTTTGACCTGCAGTTACCATCTTTCGACCATCTGTCACATTTGTTGTATGCTGTACCTGCTATTCCAATGAATAAACCATCATGGAAGAAATCGGTAATTGGTGAGTCACTATCTGATAAGAACTGTCTGCGGTGATCATATCTGCTTATACAGGCCAGGCATAGAGGTCTCAACAAGGGATAAGTCGCCATTACAACAGTTAGGAGTCAGAATAGTCAAAACATAGTAGAAGTCCTTCAGCCTGCTGTGTGGATGGGAAGTCAAACGTGCTAGTATTCTTGCTGTGTATGTTTAATCTGCAATCAAACTCAGTGCCATCCGCCATCTTTTAAAAGCACATGGTCGCACAAGCTTATTGCACATCGCCTGTGAATGTATAAAAACTGTTTCTCTGCATTGGATTGTGTTATTACACCTGTCTAGCTGCTGTTCGTCTTCTTAAAGAGACAGTAACCATTTTTTGCAAAACTTGGAAAAATGTCTAGACAAGCTTCCGAACATTCTTTTATTGCTGAATCTACAC
>BLSH010257939.1:922970-938048 GCA_018402905.1 Glandirana rugosa | reverse complement strand
ACGAGAAGTGTCAAATCGTGAATTTTTACAAACATATGTCTAATTTCAATCTGTAAAATCGTGACACCTAGAACCTGGAAATCGTCAGTGTGACTCAAACGAGGGACATTTTCTTCTCCATAATATGAGTGGAGAGACGCCGTACTTGAAAGGTTGAAAAGGAGACAAAGACGTGACATCGGAAGTGTACTGAGATTTATCAAAGTGTGAAGGTCCTCACGGTCTTAGAGGCACAAGTGACTTGCGACCGGGCTCCGAGGAAAGGGCCCTGCCAGGGGGGCCCTTCATGGTTTCTTGCATCGGGGCCCTGAGGGTTCTAGTTACGCCACTGACTTCTGGGTGTGTCAGATGCCAGTGTCGCTTATGGCTCTTGAGTCCTGAAGGGGTATAGGGTTCAAAGGATGGAAACACTGTGTGCAATTGGAAACCATAGCATCTGGCACTCCTGGAAGTGTGAAACTATTTAGAGTCATGTGAAGGCTACAGTGCAGAAACAGAGGAAAAGTTGGAAAGTTCATGCCGCAGAGAGGTGAGTATAATACCTCTTCTTTTACAGGGAGCAAACTCAGTGTGACTGCTAAAGGTCCAAGATCCACAGTGCTAAAATGTCTAACTTTAATCTGTATACAAACATTTTTAAGTGCTAAACTGTGAAGAGCAGAATAACACTTAGACTTCATTGAACATTCATTCACTTTTTAACGTGCAGTAGAAAAATATGTATTGAAAACAAACCAATCAAAAAGTGGTGCATCAGTAGGCAAATTACATATATTTACACTCCCAAGGGCATCATTCAATAATGATAACCCGGAATTGAAACAAAAAAGTGGAATATTGTATGTAGCGGTACCCCCCTAGCGGCTTCTGAGTGTTGTAGTCCACCTGTTACCCTGTCCAGCCAGCCACACGATTTCCAGTCACTCTGAGACAGAAAACAGTCCATGCACTTTGTTTTGTTTTTTTGTTGAGGGGAATTAACTTGGATGGGGTAAGGGGATATGGGATGCCCACTTGATTGTAGAAACATTTACATGGGATGACTATATACACTCCCTGTATATACACTCCAGTCTTCTCTCTAGTACAGCACTTGCGTGCAGACTGTTTCTCCTCAACTCCTCCAGAACATCACTTGCTGCAGATCATTACTCCTCAACACCTCCAGCACAACACTTGCTTAGACTTCTGAGACCAGCAAGCACTGATTTGTCGGCCTGGCACTGACTGACCGTGTAGCAAAGAATATGGAAAGTTCCAGTGCCAGCTGTCTATGTGGTTACTGCTCCCAGCACCACTTCTTCAGGCCCTGGCAGTCCTCATGGCTGCAGCTGCCTCTTTCCACTTTCCATTCTTCCACAGTCCACTCTGCTGGTTCTGCACCCATCCTAGACTGCGATTTTCAAGCCCTCTTAGGAGTGCCTCCCCAGTCCTCTCTTCTGGTTCTGCACCCATCCCAGACTGCTCTCTCCCAGTTTTCTCAGGCGTGCTTCCCCAGTTCTTCTGACTGTGCACCACTCACCAACCCTCCTGGCTGCGACCTGTTGTTCCTCCCTGGAGACTTGCCTGGCAGTGCTGTCCTCTCCTTGCTCCCGTGGCTCCAGTCCAGGACTCCTCCAAGTGGTCCTATCCACACCTGAGACCAGGCCCAAGGTCACCCCCCCCAGACTGGGGAGCTCCCTTCATGGCCCCAACAGCCTAGCACTCCATCTCCAGCTTCCAACTTGAACAACTCCTCCCCAGCTGGGCTGACCCTATGTATTTAAGGAGGCCTGCCCCTGCCAATCCAAGTTGGGTATTGGTCAGGGCTCCTCAGAATACCCCAGGCAGCTCCACCTCCCCTTTCTTCCTTCCTTTCTAGCAAACTCTAGTACATTCTAGACAGAAGTTTGAGGTCTTGGTGATGCTGTCTGTGAGTCACCAGCTCTACCCTGAGCCACTCCCATCCCAGATCAAAGCAAACAGACCAGCCAGGCCTGTCTAAATTTACCTACTCTCATCAAAAACCTATATGCATCACTCCTAGCAACCTAGAGGGTGCTACATGTATATGCCATCGAGAGTGAATGTATGAGAGAACAATAGAATATAATTAAAATCCACCACATTTTATTCCAAAAGATAATGTATAAAATTACCAATAAAGTATACAATAATACTGTTAAAACAAATGGAAAAGCAGGAAATAAAGTAATTACAATATAGTAAATGCATTTCTCTGGATTTCCCGCTTCATCAGGACCATCTACACCCTTATAATTTGTCATCGTTGAGAATGAACTTGTACTAAAAGGAAGAACAAAAGAACAAAAACATATAAAATATATAAGCTCAAAATTAGACAAGCTATAATCCAAAATACTGTATATGATTTCACAATAAACATGATATATTTGTACCCAAAAACTGCATAAAAAATAAGGGGGGAATTCAAGACCTCTCTCACAGTTGCCCCCACTGCGGTACGGGCACATCTCCCAGTCTGGGGGGACAATGAAGAACACCCACCAGCCCAACTCTCATATTGGCGTCAGTAGATTGCCGGCAATACTATGTGGACCGCAGCTTCTGCAAACGGGAAGCTCCAGTCCAGATAGTTTTCCTGGCAATCGGCCAGCACCAATAGGAGAGTGGGGAAGAAACTGCTCCAACTCCCTGGGTGCACAGTATCGGGTGTTTACCTTGACCTGTCCAGGGTGTGGGGGCATTATCTTTTGTAATACAATTTGGTGGAATTCGATTATATTCTATTGTTCCCTAATACATTCACTCTTGATAGCATATATAAAGTCCCACTTTTTTGTTTCCTTTCTTGGTTAGCAGTAAAAAATACCAGCTTCATTCTTAGCAGATATCACAGGCTTTTTCCCCCATTGTGCACCTTGTTTATTATGTATCTGTCAGTGGGATACTTTTTTCACTATTGGCAAAGACTTTAGAATCTTTGCTTTAAATTTGAGAGTCTGCAAGTTGAAGCATGTTTAGCAGTGGATGTATTAAGGGTATGTTTGCCTGGAGGGAGCCCATCCTTCCCTAAGACCCCTTTCACACTAGAGCACCCCTAAAACAGTGCTCAGTGTAAAAAAATACCAGCTTCATTCTTAGCAGATATCACAGGCTTTTTCCCCATTGTGCACCTTGTTTATTATGTATCTGTCAGTGGGATACTTTTTTCACTATTGGCCCCTGGAGAATTAAGACTTTAGAATCTTTGCTTTAAATTTGAGAGTCTGGAAGTTGAAGCATGTTTAGCAGTGGATGTATTAAGGGTATGTTTGCCTGGAGGGAGCCCATCCTTCCCTAAGACCCCTTTCACACTAGAGCACCCCTAAAACAGTGCTAAAGCGCAGGTCATTTTTGCGGTGCTTTAGCTGCAGTTTAGCTGTTGGCGGTGCTTTTCGGGTGCTAGCAGGCTGTTTTTTTTAGGGTCACGTGATAACGTGACCTTAAACGAATCCAAAAAAGACCTGTTTTGCAGCGCTTTCAAATCCCTTTTAAGGCGCTTTGGAAGTGCTGCCCATTCATGTGAATGGGCAGGGCCATTTTGATAGAGCTATTCATAGCGCTCCCAACTTGCCCCAAAGATGCTGCTTGCAGGACTTTGCACACTGCCCCAGAATGGGAGGCAGCTGCTTTCCAGAGGCTATTTCTAGCACTAAAATGCCTGAAAACTGCCTCAGTGTGAAAGGGGTCTAAGAGTGCAGGGACATGTTAGAAGCCCAGCAAGAGCACAATAGCAGTTGAAGGTATCCAATGTGTCCCCAGGCCAAATCCAACAAACAAGCTAGACAAACATTGCAACCACCCCAATTTATAACTAGCTTTTGAAGTAAGGTGCACATAAAAAGGACAACTTACTTCAAAAGCTAGTTATAAATACCAGGAGTATTATTTTATTTTTGGAAGCATAGATGCAGATGCTACTACCTGTACCAACAAGGAACATGTGAAATTGTGGGTGGAGCCAAAAAGACATAAAATTGAAGACTTGTCAATGCTGGAAAACACAGCATTGTGAAAACAAAAAGTGAAATGAGGAAAACAGTAATTATGCGTGTGAAAGAAAATGTTATAATGGTGAATTTGCATTTTAAACTGTGACTGTCCCACAATAACACTGTCGGTTAGGGGGTTTGATAATAATCATTTACTTCTTTCTGAGACTCCTCTAAATTAGTAACTTTGTGTATGTCTATTCATAGATCACTTTGTATAAATAGTGGAGGAATAAAAGAAAAAAAAATTAACCTGATGAACACAGTAACTGGGTTATTGCTCTTATTGCTGTCTGCCAGTAGTTATTTAACTCGTTTCAGATCAAAGCTAGTAATAAATGTAAATAGTGTCATTGCTTTATTGGATTCAGTCTGCTGTGTTTCTTCAGCAGTGAAAAGGAAAAATCTTTTCTAATCTGGCTTGCTTTCTGTATATTGAACTCTCCAGACGAACACAGCCGATCGAAAAGCATGGCAATCTCAGACTGGCAGAGCATCTATCATCGCAGGAGTGTATATAGATGGCTTGTTTACTATTGGAGGATAACATGAGCAAAACAAATGATGTGTATGGGATTTATTAAGCAATCAATTTGTTTTAGAGATGATGAAAAATGTCATACATTTCTATCCACAATTTATCTGTTTTATAAAAGTGGATAATCAGGGTAACAATGCTGCAATAATAAGAAACAGCATCTGACATTGTTGCTTGCATTGTGTTTGCAGTTGCCACATTAACCAGACGTTTGAGTTTAATGGTGGTTTGTGCTACAGATGTCAGAAGCATGCCAATCCTATTCTCATCCATCTTAAATTTAGGATACTTCCACACAGATGCTTGCATATATATTTTTCAATCCTTCAGCTCAAAAGCTGCCTGTAAAGCTCAGATATTGTCTCCGTGTGTGGAATATAACTGCAACATTACCATATTTTTTAGCATAGCACCCCAAGTTAGATAATGAATCTAAATTGTCTTGAATTACATTATATTGGTGCAAACAACCCTCACTCCCACTTATACACGTGCATTCCAGACACTGTTTACTAATACAGTATTTAGACTCCTCAAACCCTCAGGAGGAGATTTACTAAAACTTTTGCATACAGAATCGGGTGCAGCTCTGCATAGTAGCCAATCAACTGCTAGGTTTTATTGTCAAAGGTTAATTGAAAAATTTGAAGTTAGAAGCTGATTGGTTACCATTTACAGCTGCACCAGATTCTGAGTGTTCCAGTTTTAGTAAATCTCTCCCTCCGCCTGCATTCACATAGGGGCGACCCGACTTTGGCAGACTTCAGCGCGACTTCCAGCGCGACTTCAAGGACCTCAGGTGACTTTACAACACGACTTTTGCCAGGCGACTTTGCCTTGACCAATCAGAGAAGGAAGGGAGGGGGCTGCCTAAAAATAAATTCTATTCTTTTAACTGTAAAGTCGCTTCCATGTAGATGGGGATCCGACTTGGAGGCGACTTCTATTGAATCCTATGGGCACAAGTTGGATAGAAGTCGCCTAGAAGTAGTACAGGAACCTTTTCAGAAGTCGCCTTGAAGTCGGAGCGACTTCAGTCGTGTATATGAAGATGGCTCCTATTCATTTCAATGGGATTTCAAATGTCAAGCGACTTGGGGTGACTTGAGGCAACTCAAGTCGGATCGCAAGTCGCCCCTGTGTGAACGGGCACTAACTGTCAAAGTTATTGCATGATAAGGTGACCCGTGGGGCTTTCACTACAACCCTGTGATGTAAGGTCCTTCTGAAGCCTCAGAAGAACCCCTGGGGGTACGTTTAGTTAGAAAGTCACCCTGACGTGTATTGGTTAGATGTGTAAGGTCACCAAGGACTAAGAAAGCTCAGCACACTGAGGAACACAGAAGAACTTTTCTCCTACCTAATTCTGGTTAGTCGCACACAATGTCAGGTGATTGACTGGCCCATTGTCCTTTCTCTGCTTGATACTCAAGACGCCATTGTACTTTGCTCAAATGCTTTACTATGGCTTCAGAAAGAGATTAAGAAAAATCCTTATATCTTTTCATTATAACCTGAGGCATTGAAGGTACTATAACAAGTAAACCTAAGCTCCAATAACATTGTAATTTACAGGTTACCAAAGGTTTGTAGGTTCAAATACTGAAATCTACAAGTTTCTCCGAAATTTCTTTTTTGATCCCCCTTATACCCCTAGGGAAATGTGTTCATTGGCTGGTTTATACCCAATTAAGGGGAACTTTCAAACTGCATCCACCAAATTCTTCCTCTACCCAATAACGAGGGTGGTTTACTTGACTGGAGAAAGAGCATACATATAGACAGAATAACTAACTCCTTTTCTTATGTCTACAGATAACCATATGCTCCTGTCCCTAAATTACACATACAGTATTTGCTTATTTACCTTTAAAGTTGTATCTCTCCCCCCTCCATAGTAGCCATGGAATTGATCAGGGGAGTATAATGCTGGAGAGGATGGGGGCTCAGTTCACTAAGAGCTATATAGCACATGAGTATTTGCGTTAGAATAACTCTTGCAACATTTAACTCAGGAACATGCAATTCCCCAAAAAAACACATGTTAAATAGAGCATGAGTGTTTTGTCTTTGCGGTATTTAACCACATCAGTACAGGGCACTTTCACCCCTTTCCTGCCCAGTCCAATTTTGGATTTTGGAAGCTGTCACACTTTGAATGACAATTGCGTAGTCATGCAACACTGCACCCAGACGAAATTTGTATAATTTTTTTTCCCCACAAATAGAGCTTTCTTTTGGTGGTATTTGATCACCACTGGGGTTTTTATTTTTTGCACTACAAAAAATTAAAAGAACGAAAATGTTTTGAAAAAGAAGGTTTTCTTTGTTTCTATTATAAAACGTTGTAAATAAGTATGTTTTCTCCATCACTGATGAGCACTGACGAGGCTGCACTGACGGGCACTGATGAGGCAGTACTGATTGGCACTGATAAGGTGGCACTGATGGGCACTGATGATGAGGCACTTATATGCAGCACCAGGGCCAGCCCTACCATGGGTCCCACTGGGTCCATTGGACCCAGGCAGCACTTTGAGAGGGGCAGCAAATTGACACCCAAGATTTTTTCTCCTGCAGTTTTGTGTATCGTCCGGAGGCAGACTGGGCCGGGTGGCAGGGTGACAACTGCCTTTCCATATACTACCCTAGCGTGTCCATATACTACCCTTGCCTGTCCATATACTACACTAGCCTGTCTATATACTACACTAGCCTGTCCGTATACTACACTAGCCTGTCTGTATACTACACTAGCCTGTCCATATACTACACTAGCCTGTCCATTTACTACCCTAGCCTGCCCCTTGGAATTGAACAGAATGTTATGTCATATAATTTTGCATATAGACAAAGTGCTGTTACATGTACTGTAAATCTGATTTCCCGATAAATGTAATTTTAGTTTTATTATCATGCTATAAAATAATGGATTTGGAGCCTTTGAGTGGCGTTATTATTTTTTTTTTGGGGGGGCAGCATTTCATTCTTGGACCCAGGCAGCACAATGTCTTTGGCCAGCCCTGTGCAGCACTGATGGGCACTGATAGGTGGCATTGATAAGCAGCACTCATGGGCACTGATAGATGGTACTGGTATGCAGCACTGATGGACACTGATAGGTGGCACTGATGGGCACTCATAGGTGGCACTGGTGGGCATTTATAGGCGGTACTGATGGGTGGCACTGATAGGCGCTGATGGGCAGCACTGATAGATGGCACTGATAGGCAGCACTGATTAGGAGGTACTAACAGGCATTACTGATGGGTACAGAGTGCCATCTCTAATGGGCACTGATTGGCATCCCTGGTGGGCATCCCTGGAGGTCTCTAGTGGGCATCCCTGGTGGTCTCCAGTGGGCATCCCTGGTGGGCTCTAGTGGGCATCCTCAATGGTTCTGGACTGACAATCAATGCCCTGATTATCCACCCCCCCCCCATTAGGAAAGCAGCCGTTCGGCTCTCCTCTACCCGTGCCTTGTCAGCGCGAGTAGAGGAAACGCAGATAAACTGCACTTCCTGGTTACCATGTGCTGAACTGTGATTGGACACAGCTGATCACATGGAAAAGAGCCTATGTTATAGGCTCTTTACCAGGATCGGAGATGCAGTGTGTCAGACTGACACACCACACCTCTGATCACTGCGCGCCCCCGCAGTCACGTGCTAGCGGCTTATCCTGCTGGACATCATATGACCTTGGTTTAATGCAGACCAGACCTGCAGTGGGAAGTGAAACATTTAGCAGTGGTATTGCTACTACTGCTAAATGTGACAGCTCAGCTCAGGGCAGCTGGTTGTTAAAGAGCCGACATCCCTAAAAACCTTCACTCATCCCTGCTATAAACATGTCAGCAGGGATTCCTCGCTGACAGCAGAATGTAAACAAAAGAGCTGAAAGTAAACAAAAGACAAAAACAAAACAGCATGCGGTCCCCCCAATCCTTACCAGGTCCTTTGGATCTGCAACGCTGCAAAACAAGCTCTATGAGTGTATCTGGGACTCCATGTAAAATTGTAGTACCTTCTTTGAGCTTTCCCTAACTACTTCATAGCTTTTGCAACATAAACTAAAGGAATGCTCTTGGGAACACTCATTTTTATAAGAGGGGGCTAGTACATTGGAAAAACTTTAGCACTGGCTCTTCTACGCCACCTAGCAAAAGAGTAGTTTAGGTGTGCGCTCCATGCAGCATAGTGACCAATCTGATCAGATGGTGCTCGCAGTGGCAACCATGGATGACCCCACGTAAGTAAAAAAGAGAGAAGCCATCAGCACTTAACTGAAATCTGCACTTTTGCTGTGAAACACCAGCACTTATTGTTGTTTCTAAAATTCTCTGTCTGTAGATCAGTCTGCTTTTGACTCTATATACCACTTTGCCATTTCATCCAGCCCTGATGCAGGGGGATTGTGTGGCCCCTGGAACATGTTGGTTGTCTTTTTCCCAGCTTGTTGTAACCAGTTGAACAAAAAATAAAATTGGACTGCAACATTTTTCATTTGATTCTCTTTTTTTTTTTTTACCTTTTAGACTTTAATAAAATAGCTGGCAATGGAGATTTCTCTATCCACACTGCATGGATCAGGGAATCGACTGCCTTTCTCTCTTTTAGCCTGCGGGTTGAACAAGAGAAAATCAAGCTACCTATGGCAGCCTTAGGAAGTCTGCACACATATATCTCTCATGTTCAAGCACCCTGTATCACTAGAGGTTCTTTCAATATACCAATGTTGTTTAGATAAAAAAAAGAGATTTATTTATTTTCTATATTATCCATTTTGTGGCAGAACAGGTAACTTCATCTAATGGTGCCAAACCAAATGAGGGACATTTTAACTAAAATATTTTCATAAACTCAGCTTGCCAGGAAATTAGGTACAGTATGCTTAATATTTAGTCACCATAGATCTGCAGGAATAAGTACATTACTGATATATTCAGTGAGATACCCGGGGTGCCTCCATTTTTTATAATAACAACTGAAGGCTGTCTTAACCCCTCCTCTAAGGTATCTTCTTGTGTTCAGCTTCAGTTAAGGTGTTCTGGTTCTTGTAGTTCTCCAACATATGCTTTGTTCTTACCTTGTTCCTGCACAGGATTGAGTGCTATAGGTGCCAGCTGGGCTCACCTGCTGGCTAATATATTCAGCTACATGTTGGTCCCTGCCCAGCCTTGCTATCTGTTTCCTAATCATGCTGTAGCCAATCAGATCAGTACCAGTCTCCTCCTCTTAGGCTGCAGACAATCAGAAAGACTTCCTCCTCTTGCCTTGTCTATTTAAACTCAATGCAACTTTCATTTGGCTTGTACTGTACCTGCCTGCAATCCAGCCTGCTTTACTCCATCAAACCCCATGTACCGAGCTCTGGCTGTGTACCCTGGTTATCCAAGTCCGCTACCTGTGAGGAACCTTGCCTCCTTTCCTAGATATACTACCAACTTTAACTATTGGCTTATTTCCTGGATATCTGAATTTACCACCTGCTTTGACCCTTGACTTCATTCCTGGTTATCCAAGTCCTCTGACCCATTCCCTAGTGTGTCCACAATCAGCTTCATCCTCTGGACTGTCAATGCAGTGTACCTTCCTGCTACTTCCTGGTACCTTCTTATGCTCAAGGCCCTGGTCTAGAGTAGCGTGAACTTGGGGGTCCCAACACAGGGTCAGCATGCAGCACAGCCCACCTCAACCATCAAGAGCTCTGGTGAATCCCACATCACCTGCTCTCCTGCGTGACCATCCTCTCTCATAGTCTCCCAGAGTGGTTCCAGCTCTGCATATGCAGCATCCAGATCTGATCTGCCCCGCGGTGTCCTGCTGTACCTTGAACTGACTGTTGAACTACACTTCTTGAGCACCCTTTATTGTGTGGCTAGGGGATCCACATTGGCAGAGCCACCACCTTGGCAGAGACACTGTCATTTTGCCCATTCAGGACATGGAGCATAGTGATCGGCAGCTCATCTCCAAGCACTGTCACATTAGACAGGTCCCATGCTCCTGCATACATAGAAATAAGAGGTCCCAAAAGAAAACAGATGAGTGAAAGTAAGAATTCACATTGCCACGCTTATCGCGACAACAAAAAAAATATACAAACAAATATTGTGTCAAAATAAATGTGCCAAAAAATATATAAATCGTAGTCCCAATATATCCAAATCCAATCCACCAATGTGATAAGAGAAGTCTTGTCTATCCGGATGCTTGCAACACCAATGTGTACCATCACCATAGATTAAGAGGACTCTTAACAGAACGAGTGGACCCTTTGTATAAAAAGAGTCACATGAGCATTTCATTTAACACATCGTCTGTGGGGGGCCTGGTATCACCTCCAAGTATCCATATAAGAGCACCCATATTTAACATTCTATCAGGTCCTCATTTAAATAGTGCTTCTAGTATGGAATCCATGCTCTATTTATATGATTCTGCACCTTTTAACTCACTTTTGTGTGTGTATTACATAGTTACATAGCTACTTCTTTACTACTTCCTTCCTGATCCCCCAAGAGGCAATCACATAGTCCGTGGTGTGTGCACGCATGTGTGTTTACAAGGCAGGGATGGGCTTATGGAGTTAGGTAGAGCCAAACCAGGAAACACTTGGCCTTACATCAGGGCAATTAAAAAATGCGGCTACCAGTGGCGGCCCATCCATTAGGGGCGCATGGGCGCCGCCCCCCTATCCATGCGTCTGGCCCCCTGATCTACATGCAGGGACACAGGACACATGGATTGCAATGGAGAGGGTTTTTTTTTTTTTTGAAGGACGTGATTCAAAAAAGGGGGTCTTGGGCGCAGAGCACTGCGCTCTGAGCCCACCCAGTTGTGTTAAAATAGCGAATCAATATTCGCTATTGCAACACTGCATTTCCTCTGGGCCAATCAGGAAGCTGGTCATGAGACCCCTCACCCGATTGGCCCGAAAGGAGATCCGATTGGATTGGCCGGCTGGAGGAGGAGGGAGGAGACACACGGAGGAGAGGAGGGAGGAGACAGGAACTGAGCCAGCAAGCAGCCCACAGCTTGGAGAGAAGATGACGCCGCCTGCCGCACTGCCCGTGAGATGGGCTAAGTGCGGGGCCCTTACTTGGGGGGATTGCATCAGGGTAGGATTGTTTGCCGCCCCCCCCCCCCCCCAAAAAAAACACCAACCGTCTCTGATGGCTACTGACTATCATAAGATGAAGAATGTGAATGTTAGGATTAACATGGGAGTCAGTCAGCATATAGGCCTTGATGTTAATATACAGAATTTTTAAGCCTAAGTAGCTTAATAAGTCCAGAATGCTGCTATCAATTTATACATATTGTTTATTAATTACATTTAGTAGTACAATCTTTTTCTAAGCAGCTCTGTTTCCATAAAAATGTTTACAGCTAAAAATGGCATAAAATAGATGTACCATTAGCGAAACATTAAATATTAAAAATCAATGAGACGTCGTAACACTCTTTTATTGGTAATTTCCCCAAAATTTCAAAAAATATGTTTCATTTGGGCTCACATGCAAAAACATTGTTTATTATACAGCGTGTTTATCATGCTCCAAGCCTACAAATGGCTGTAATAAACGTCAGCAAACTTCGTAATGTCTGTGATGAAACCATCATTAACTATACTGTGCCATTACATAGCAAGCGAATCGTACATCATCAGTAAAGTCTGTGATAATTAGTGCTTAACATCTGGCACATTAATATTTCATTGCTTAGTTAGTTACAAGTTATTATCTTTTACGGTTCTTGTAATTTACAGCAGAGTCATCTGTAATTGTAAGAAAAGTTATAAGTGGCTGTGGAAACCAGAATCTGGGAAGAGATACATGTATGTGGAAGTGCAGTAAATTATATGCCTATCAATTAACTGCACTCTGCTACGTAATGTTCTCTCAGTATTGGCAGATAGAGAGCATGAGTGGCTGGCAAAGATTGAATGGCAAAGGTCACATGACAAACGCTTGATCTTCTTTATGCAAAGACATTATCCTTCTGTAGAAAGTACTACATGGAATATGTTGTTTGGTTCAAATGTGTCAATTGCTTGTATAAAAATGTTTATGTCACTCCTAAAGTGTTACTAAACCCACAACAGTATAATCAGTCTGTATATGCAGTAAAGAATGCTTGTTATACTCACAATGGAACCTAAGGGGTTAATCCTCTGCATTATGTATAAAGGCTGTTTGATCCTGTCTTCTCTGATCCTCCCTTTCTGTTACTGTTCCCAATCCATATGCCAATAGAACAGAGCCTTGGGGCACTGTGCACATGCTCAGTTTGGTGTGTATTGCTAGAGAGTTTTTATTTTTTTTGGAAGAGGGTACATGTGATCAGCACAGGGCCAATCAGTACTCTCCAGACAGAAAGTCATGGGTCCTCCAGTCTCATAGGACAGTCATTGGAGAACGAAATTTCCTCCTACAAGCTTTACCCAGTGCTCAACCAGACACTGATTGAAGTCACAAGACTGCTATATACTGCTGATGAGAAAAGGTATTTAGCAGTTAATATTTACTAAAATAATTGCATTTGCATGTTCTGTGTACTGTGGGAGAACGGATACAGTGTATGCAGGGTCCTGGGTTTACTAACACTTTCAAGAGAGCCACTTACAAATGAACATCATCTGAATGTCTTTTGCATTCCTTGCATAAAGTTAAACAATGTTTAGGCAGAAGTATCCCCCTTTACCCCTCCCCCTTAAACTTATCCGAGCCCTCATGCAATTCAGCGCTCTGCAGCAGCTCTTTCACCTTACTTCCTGGCCTCACAGGCTTTGTTGCTTTAAACCAAAGCCAGTGTGGAGGGAGTGCTTGTCTATTGACGCAAACAGCGAGGCTCTGGAGCGAGCCTGCTTAAGTGCCCCATAGGAAGCAGATTGCTATGTGGACACTTGCCAGAGAGGAAGGGCCAGAAGCATCAGCTCATTGCACCGAGCAGGTAAGCATCTCCCTGTTATAGCAGAAGTGTCAGGCTGTAAGGCCATACTGAAAACTATAGACTTTCTTCATTTATATTGTTACCCTCCTACTGTAGACTGGACAGAATACAAGTTATCAGCACTGAGTTTAAGTGGGAAACAGATCAGACTCCATTGGATCCTTATAGCCTGATACTGTTCTGACATTTCTACTCTTTGACAATGAGAGAATTCAGCTAAAGATGTAAGACATTATTTTAACAACTTAAAAGTGAAAATTAAAATTAGAATCCTATAAATGCTTATTCCAAACTGATTATTTTTAAAGATGACCTAGGATTTAATGAATGTATTAATGTTAAGTGCATACATACAAACTACTGTATAAATGTAATACTTAAAAGTATTTATAGTCTCCATAGATGTGTGCACCCCAAATGTACTAAAACATGGACAGTGTTAATAGAGCAGTGGATGGTGTCAGTAGAGCAGTGGACTTGTCAGTAGGGCAGAGGTTGGTGTCAGTAGTTTTTTATTTTTATTTATTTTTTTTTTATTTATTTATTTTTACAATTTTTTTTTAGGAGCCCTGTTGGGGACTTTGGTGAAATATCAGTAGGGGGAATCTGCACCACACGGGGTGATTAGGGTGTGCCCAGACACATCCGGCACACACCCTGTGTATACCTATGATAGTCTCTCAAGCAGGGTTATGTGTGATAGGGCCTCACAACTAAAACATTTAGGGCCCCCTGCTTCTATAATCTCTATCTGATGATACCGAATACTAATTGTTTCATAGTAATCATATAGAGACATTCAGATATATACATGCATTCACTTATCCAAATGCATTTGTCAAATGTTACCTGTGTAAATCACAGTGAAATCTACCAAATTTGTTGTGTGTTGTTTCCTATTTCTATGTCCTTATCCCACACAGCTCAGCCCCTATGGGGCCCTGTGGCCTGCCGGTGTTAGTCACAGTCTACCTTCCTGCTGCCCCATATGTTGAGATTTGCCTGAACACTAAACATAACAAAGTGATTGCTGAGGGTAGGAACACAAAGGAAACGCTCCTACTTACTGAACACTAAGGAAATGCTTACTATATGAATTTATTCATGTATGCTGGTAAAGTTAAAGTGATTGTAAAGGTTCCTTTTTTAACCACTTAAGGACCGGAAGGATTTCCAGCTTTAGGACCGGAGCCCTTTTTGCGATTCGGCGCTGCGTCGCTTTAACTGACAATTGCGCGGTCGTGCGACGTTGTACCCAAACGAAATTTGCGTCCTTTTTTTCCCCACAAACAGAGCTTTCTTTTGGTGGTATTTGATCCCCTCTGCGTCATTTCTGATCGCCGCTATAAACAAAAGAAGAGCGACAATTTTGCAAAAAAAAACAAATTTCTTACTTTTTGCTAAAATACAAATCCAAAAAAAAAATATAAAAAACATTTTTTTTCACCGTTTTTGGCCGATTTATATTCTTCATCATATTTGCGAAAAAAAATCGCAATCGGCGTTTATTGATTGGTTTGCGCAAAAGTGGTCGCGTTTACGGATGATGAGAATTCATTTTTGGGGTTTTTATTTTTTTATTTTTTTT
>BLSH010257939.1:901657-921828 GCA_018402905.1 Glandirana rugosa | reverse complement strand
CATGACTTCACCAATTTCGTCCGTATCGAGGGGAAGGGGCGTGCAGGTATGGGATTAAAGGGATTTCTAGGAGGCCGTACATAAAGTATGGAAAAAAAAAAGTATGAAAGAAAAAATCTACAGAAATCCGGTCAGTGCAGTGTTGTGTCCCACACTTGGGTAAAAGGACCAACCCCCCAGAAAAGATTACGTATCTTACCGTGAGACTGTACTACTACAGTCGTGGTTAAAGACGTGTTAATATGACATTTACTTCCCGTGAAAACACTAACGTGTCATGTCAGGAGATGAAGGACCCAACTCTGGAGGTTTAACTTTCATAATATCGTATTCGACTGAAAAAACGGGTGGACACCTTTTAAAATCGGGTCTCCGAAATTGGTGAAGTCGGGGCCTTCCAAAACGTCGAAATCCTGGTCTCGTGAAAAACGCTAAGCCGCGACGCAGCGAAACAACGCCGCACGACCGCGCAATTGTCAGTTAAAGCGACGCAGCGCCGAATCGCAAAAAGTGCTCTGGTCCTAAAGCTGCAAAACCTTCCGGGGCTGAAGTGGTTAAAGCCTCTGGGCTAAAATTTTCCACAGGTGGGCAAAAAAGTCAGCTTATGCTATAATACTTTCAATTTGGAGGTCTCAACCCAGGAAGTAGAGGACTGTACTGTGCAATCACAAAAGTGCCCTTCATTTACAGTATAATTGTGCAGAAATTGGTGCTGACATCATCATGTCAGAGTGCCATTCTATGCATTAGAAAAGACCCCCCAACCAGGAAAATGGGTTCACACCCTGTGTTGTGACGTGACTGGCCTAAAGACATCTAAAAAAGAAAGTATGAAAAAAAAAAGGTATGAAATACATGCCGGAGGATCTTTAGGGAAATTAGGGTATGGACGTGCGGGGAAGGGGAGCTATGCCTGCTTTAACCACTTCAGTACCAGGCACTTAGAACACTTCCTGCCCAGACCAATTTTCAGCTTTCAGTGCTGTCGCACTTTGAATGAGAATTGCGCGGTCATGCGACACTGTAACCAAACAAAATTTTTATCATTTTGTTCCCACAAATAGAGCTTTCTTTTGGTGGTATTTGATCACCTCTGCGGTTTTTATTTTATGCGCTACAAATAGAAAAAGGTTTTCTTTGATTCTGTCACAAAACTTGGTATAAGTAAATTTTCTCCTTCACTGACAGGCACTGATGTGGCTACACTGATGAGGCTAGACTGACAGGCACTGATGAGGCAGTACAGATTGGCACTGATAAGTTTGCACTGATGTTGGTGCACATATATGCAGCACTGATGGGCACTGATACATGGCACTGATATGCGGCACTGATGGACACTCATAGGCGGCACTGATAGGTGGCACTGGGCACTGATGGGCACTGATAGGTGGCACTGCTGGCCACTGATAGGTGGCACTTTTAGGTGGCACAGGTGGGCACTGATAGGTGGCACAGGTGGGCACTGATGGGTGGCACAGCTGGGCACAGGTGGTCACTGATAGGTGGCACTGGTGGGCACTGGTGCATATAGCACTGTTAGGAATGGCACTGGCAGGCATCATATATGGGCACAGTGCCATCCCTACAGTGCACTGTATTGACCTTACCTGGTGATCTAGTGGGGGCTCCCTGGGGGTGCTGGACGGCCTCCTCATGGTGTTCTGGGAGGGGGGGCTCCCTGGTGGTCCTGGTCGGCTCCTTGGTGGTCCAGTGGGGTGAGCCTGAGGGGGACTGCACTGATAAATGTTCAGCACAGCCCCCCCCCCCCGTCAGGAGAGCAGCCGATTGGCTCTCCTCTGCTCTGAGCAGAGGAAAAGCTGATAAACGGCTCTTCCTATTTACACAGTGATCAGCCATGATTGGTTACGGCTGATCACATGGTAAAAGGCTTCCATTGGAAGTCTTTTACCTTGGTCGGTAATGTGGTGGGTCAGACTGACCCATGGCACCACTGATCGCGGATTATCCTGAGGACGTCAATAGACGCCCAGTCAGGATAATGAACCTCCCGCCCGGCCGTCATTTGTCAATAGGCCAGGTGGGAAGTGGTTAAAGTGGTTGTCAACCCTTGACAACCACTTTAACCTACAGGCTACCTGTAGGTACCCTGCATATCTCCTAAACCTGCGCGGTGGGCCGTTTCTTCACTAAGTGAGCCGTAAACGACGGCTCCTGCTTGCATGCGCGGGAGTGACATCAGTCCGGCTCTGGCCAATAGAAACATAGAAAAGTGACAGCAGAAAAAGACTGACTTCACACTGTGAAGATGATTTTAGAACACTAATATGGCTTTATACGGCTGAAACAGGGTTTTCCCACACACTTTGAAGATGATTTTAGAACACTAATATGGCTCCATGCGGCTGAAACAGGGTTTTCCCACACACTGTGAAGATGATTTTAGAACACTAATATGGCTTCATGCGGCTGAAACAGGGTTTTCCCACACACTTTGAAGATGATTTTAGAACAGTAATATGGCTCTATGTCCCTGCAATAGGCTTTTCCCACACACTTTGAAGATGATTTTAGAACAATAATCTTTCCCTTAAAGCAACAGCTGGAGGCTTTCACTGTACAACTTGGAGATGATTTTAGAATCTAAAATCATCTCCTAGTTCTATAGGGAGAGGTTCCTACTGTTGCTTAAAGGGACAGATTATTGTTTCTTGGACAAAATTAAAAAGTTCATCTACATTGCTGGTTTAAAAAAAAAACAAAAAAATCGGCTACCTCCTCCTCCTCCACCGCCACTTTCACCGCCTCCTCAGCCTGCAACTCCACATCCCCCTCCATTTTTGATTTTTTTCATGTGATTTTAGCTTAAAAATGATTTTAAGTTATTTCCCGATCCCCATTTCTTTGTAGGGCACTTGTCCGACCCTTACCCACATTTTCCTTCCTTTTGCAGACCTCTAGGACTTTCCAGGACTTTGTTACAGCCATTTCTGTGCCTAAAAGTTCGGGTCCCCATTGATTTCAATGGGGTTTGGGGTCTGGGTCAAAGTTCGGATCAAGTCCAGACCCGAACTCGGACTTTGTCCCGAAGTTCAGCAGAACCCGAACTTCCAGAGGTTCGATCAACTCTACTTGTTTGTTCTTAATAAAACAATATATAGATTACGTTGTTATCTTAAGTAATGACAAAATTACCGCCAAATAAACAAGCTCATAGCAGGAATTTAAAAATTGCTCTGGTCCATAAGGGGTAAACAGGTGTGAGAGCCAAAGTGGATACTGCACCTACAAAGCAACCACAACCAGATTACTGCAATATCTACATTTTACTTGTTTCCGTTCCTCTGGTGCCCCAGGGGTAAGTCTAGCAATGCCCATAATTGCAGTATGAACAACACTGCAAATACAAAGACAAGCAAGCATCTGTGATACTAACGCTCCACAAGCACGTATGCGTATTTATCCAAATTCCCAAAAGGTCTGATGAGCATTAGAAATGATTAATTAAAGAACCCAATGCCTGGCATTGACAAATTATTTCCCTATACATATTACTGAATTTATTATAGAACAAGATCCTATTAGAAACAGTATTGTTAACAAGATAAATTAAAATAATCAGAGATGATTGGATTTCTGTTATTTTTAAGGACTAAATTGGTGGCGTTGATGTGGTTTAACATATCATCAGGTAATATTTTCACTAACTAAATATATAAGAAAATGGGGACTTGGCTATTGGCTATAGCACATAAGGTCCAGACTCACTCTAATTAATGGACACCTGCTTAAAAACATTAGGATAAAAATAAGTTGGTATGTTAAATATACTATTTAAAGTAATTTATTATATCTGTTCAATGATAAACCACATGTTGATCATGCCACAAATGCAGTGAGCTCATAACTCATGCAGTGGCATTGCTACTACTGTACTGGGAACCCAGTGCACTTGCTTTGCATCTCCTGGCAGGTCCACTAGGTCTCGACACCACCACAGCCCACCACTGCAGCACCAAAAATGTATACCTGTCATGCCACCTTTTAGAATTCTATAGGCTCCTGCTCAGCTCTGACGTGTCATATGACGCAAGCTGAGGGGGGAGCATGAGAATTATCCTTTTGTTTGCTGCGCTACATCTGAGATCTGGTAAGTTCAGGAAGGGAGGTCAACAATGTGCTGGGGAATGCTGGGGTGATTTCAGCAAAGTGGGGAAGGGAGCTGTGTACTGGGAGGAGAACAGAACTTTTTTCATATTTGTATGGGCAGAATTTTGGCTTACAGAGGGATTGGGGGGGGGGGGGACATTTGGACCAGTATTACTGGGGGGGGGGGATTTGCACTCCCCTGAACCTTGCACTCGGTGCATTACAAACCTGACCTGACCCCTACATTCTGTGCAGTACATACTGCTGACCTTTTTGTGTTACATACTCACTTTTAAACCCTAACCCCTGAATATTGTGCTTCATATACTCCTCTCCTCTGCATGTTGTGGGTTATAGCGGCGGACTGTCCATATGGGGTGCAGGGGCGCCACCCCCCTAATCCATGCGCCTGGCCCTAATCTACAGGCGGGACGCTGGACGCATGGATTCCACTGGGTTTTTTTTTTTAGAGGCAAAAAAAGTGCGCGCTCTGGGCACAGAGCACTGCACCCCGAGCCCACCCACTTGTGTGACAATAGCGAATTAATATTCGCTATTGTCTTCCTGATTCTCCTCCTGGCCAATCCTGGCTCAGGGAATGAGTCCTGAGACCCAATGGGCCGAGAGAAGAAGCGATCCTATTGGCCGCCAAAGAGGAGGAGACACAGGGAAGCCGTGCTTGTGTGAAGCCGAGGAAGGAGGTGGAGCAGGGTGAAGTAGTAGATGGGATACGTGCTGGTGATCGACCAAACGAGGGGGTGTTGTCGGAGGGATGGATTGCTGCCCCCTCAAAAAAATATACCACCAGCCGCCACTGGTGGGTTATATACTCCTAACATCTGCAGTCTGTGCATTAAAAACCCTCACCCCTACATTTTGTGCTTTACATACTCCAGCCCCTGCACTCTGCACACTGTGTACTTCTGACCACACCACATGCTCCTGACCCCTGCATTTTGTCATTACACACCCCTGGACTTTGTGTATTGCACATCTTCATCTCACATACTCTTGTCTCCAGCTCTCTGTGAATTACATACCCTTGACTCCTGCACTGTGTGAATTATGTGCTCCTTACCCCTGCATACTGTGCAGTACACACCCCTGATCCCTGCACTCTCTATCTCACACACCCTGACCCCCTCATTTTGTGCATTACACATTTCTGTGCCCTGCACTCCATTTAAGCACTCTGTACATTGCATACTCCCGCTCCTGTACACCTTGCATTACACCCCCCTGACCTTTGCAATTTGTGCTTTACGTATTCCAGTTCCCTGTAATCCTTGCATTACACACCACTGATCTCTGCACCCTGTGCGTTACAGACTCCTGCACTATTTACACTATATTTTACATTGCATACTTCTGACCAAAGTGTTCATTGCTGGCTGCTAAGCATTCCCTGAAGTTCTGCTTCAAGAGAGACTTTAGACAAAATGTTAGCTGTCTGTCTATTTTCAGTGTGAACAAAAGCATATGTAATGGAAACATTTCATTTTGTAAATTAATGTCTGGCTTATACATGCTTGTGAGACTCTTGCTTGTGACACAGCAATTAAAGCATAGCATTGGGGGTATGACATGTGTGACGTGCATATAGTATGAGTAGGCTCAGGTTTTATATAACCATATCCCTTTAAGCCCCTCCCATTGTTGATGCAATTTGGCCACACCCACTGTTCACTGCGGTGTGAATGATGCACAACATAAATACTCTCCTTATGATGCCCAAAAAATGCCCCAGGTCTTTTCAAATCCTAGCAATGTCCTACCAATGTGCTATAATGAGTTGACAATGGGTTAGCAATACTGTCCTGAAATCTCAAACAAGTTCAGATTATTGAGAACTACAAAGTGCTTTCAACTACATGAGGAGAGGGGAGGTGTTTTGTAGTACCAACACAGTTCCTGTCTTAGGTTGCCAACATTGCGTCTCCATACATGCAGGTTTTTCTCCATAAAACAATATTCCAAGTGCTGTATTTTATTTAAAGTTGCCAAGTATCTTCTGCAGGCCCCACCAAGCCCTCCAAGTTGTGGGAGAGGAAGGGGAAGAGCAGCCATATTACCACACCAAAAGACACCCTATAAAGATATACAGTTGTGCTCATAAGTTTACATACCTTGGCGGAGTTTATGATTTCTTGGCCATTTTTCAGAGAATATGAATGATAACACAAAAACTTTTCTTTCACTCATGGTTAGTATTTGGCTGGAGCCATTTATTATCAATCAACTGTGTTCACTCTTTTTAACCACTTGCCAACTGCCCGCCGCAGTTTGACGGCGACAAAGTGGTTCGTTATCGCAAACCGTCACCTGATGGCGGCCGCAATAGTGAGTATTGTGTTCCGGGGGGGGCCAGGGAACGGGTATGGTGGACTCGATCTCCGCCGGCTACCCGCGATGGCTCCCCCGCAGTGAGAGAATGGAGGTCGGTGTATGTAAACACGGATCTCCGTTCTGAAAGAGGGGGAGGGCTGTGATCCCAGGCTTCCTGTATATGGAAGTCGTGATCACTCCCCTCCCCCTGCCAGCCCAGCCCCAATACAGTTAGAACACAGTTAACCCTTAGAATGCCCCCTCCAGGTTAACCCCTTCACTGCCAATGGCATTTACACAGTAATCAGTGCATTTTCATAGCACTGATCGCTGTGGAAATGCCAATGGTCCCAAAGAAGTGTCAAAATGGTCCGACACATCCACCGCAATATCGCAGTACCGCAAAAAAACGCAGATTGCCGCCATTACTAGTAAAATATAAAAAAATAAATAAAAACCCAAGAAATTAATTCTCATCATTCGTAAATGCGACAACTTTTGCGCAAACTAATCAATAAACGCCAATTGCAATTTTTTTTACCAAAAATATGAGGAAGAATATAAATCGGCCAAAACCGATGAAAAAAAATGTTTTTTTATATTAATTTTTTGGATTTATATTTTAGGAAAATAAGTTTTTTTTGCAAAGTTGTTGCTTTTTTTTTATTTATAGCGGTGATCAGAAATGACACAGAGGTGATCAAATACCACCAAAAGAAAGCTCTATTTGTGGGGAAAAAAAGGACTCAAATTCTGTTTGGGTACAACGTCGCATGACTGTGCAATTGTCAGTTAAAGTGACACAGTGCCGAATCGCAAAAAGTTCTCTGGTCCTAAACTGGGAAATCCTTCCGGGGCCGAAGTGGTTAAATCATAATGACAACAGAAACTACCCAAATGACCCTGATCAAAAGTTTACATACCCTGGTGATTGTGGCCTGATAACATGCACACAAGTTGACACAAAGGGGTTTGAACGGCTATTAAAGCTACCCATCCTCACCAGTGACCTGTTTGCTTGTAATTTGTGTGTGTTTATAAAAGGTCAATGCGTTTCTGGACTCCTGAATGACCCTTGCATCTTTAATCCAGTGCTGCACTGACGTTTCTGGATTCTGGATCATGGGGAAAGCAAAATAATTGTCAAAGGATTTGTGGAAAAATGTAGTTGAACTGTATAAAACAGGAAGGGGATATAAAAAGATATCCAAGGAATTGAGAATGCCAATCAGCAGTGTTCAAACTATAATCAAGAAGTGGAAAATGAGGGGTTCTGTTGAAACCAAACCACATTCAGGTAAATCAACTAAAATTTCAGCCACAACTGCCAGGAAAATTGTTAGGGATGCAAAGAAAAACCCACAAATAACTTCAGTTGAAATACAGGACTCTCTGAAAACATGTGGTGTGGCTGTTTCAAGATGCACAATAAGGAGGCACTTGAAGAAAAATGGGCTGTATGGATGAGTCACCAGAAGAAAGCCATTACTATGCAAATGCCTCAAAGTACTTACAATACACCAAACAGCACAGAGACAAGCCTCAAACCTTCTGGCACAAAGTAATTTGGAGTGATGAGACCAAAACTGAGCTTTTTGGCCATTGGCTACAACCATAAACACTACATTTGTAGAGGAGTCAACAAGGCCTGTGAAACACAGAGGTGGATCGCTGATGTCTTGGGGATGTGTGAGCTACAAAGGCACAGGCAATTTGGTCAAAATTGATGGAAAGGTGAATGCAGTATGTTATCAAAAAATACTGGAGGAACATTTGCATTAATCAGCCAGGAAGCTGCTCATGGTACTTACTTGGACATTACAACATGACAATGATCCAAAACACAAGGCCAAGTCGTCCTGTCATTGGATACAGCAGAATAAAGTGAAGGTTCAGGAGTGGCCATCTCAGTCTTCTGACCTCAATATCATTGAGCCACTCTGGGGAGATATCTAACGTGCAGTTCATGCAAGACAGTCCAAGAATTTCCAGGAACTGGAGGCTTTTTGCCAAGAGGAATGGGCAGCTTTACCATCTGAGAAGATAAAGAGCCTCATCCACAAATACCACAAAAGACTTCAAGCTGTCATTGATGTTAAAGGGGGCAATACACTGTATTAAGAACTGGGGTATGTAAATTTTTGATCAGGGTCATTTGGGTAGTTTCTGTTGTCATTATAATTTAAAAAGAGTAAACACAGTTGATTGATAATAAAAGGCTTATCACTCATATTCTCTGAAAAGTGGCCAAGAAATCATAAATTCTGTCAGGGTATGCAAACTTATGGGCACAACTGTGTACTAGATATATATACTGTATATAAAGTATTTTCACAAAAGTAAGTACACCCCTCACATTTCTGTAAATATTTTACTATATCTTTTCATGTGACAAAACTGAGGAAATGACGCTTTGCTACAACGTAAAGTAGTGAGTGTACAGCTTGTATAACAGTGTAAATTTGCTGTCCTCTCAAAATAACTCAACGCATAGCCATTCATGCCTAAACTGCTGGCAACAAAAGTGAGTACAGCCCTATATGAAAATGTCCAAATTGGGCCCAATTAGCCATTTTTACTCTCATGTGTGAATGGGGAGCAGGTGTGTTAAATTTGGTTTTATCGCTCTCACTCTCTCATACTGGTCACTGGAAGTTCAATATGGCACCTCATGCCAAAGAACTCTCTGAGGATCTGAAAATAAGAATTGTTGCTCTACATAAAGATGGCCAAGGCTATAAGAAGATTGCCAAGACCCTGAAACTGAGCTGCAGCACGGTGGCTAATACCATACAGCGGTTTAACAGGACAGGTTCCATTCAGAACAGGCTTTACCAGGGTCAGCCAAAGAAGTTGAGTGCATGTGCTCAGCGTCATATCCAGAGGTTGTCTTTGGGAAATAGACATATGAGTGCTGCCAGCATTGCTGCAGAGTTTGAAGGGGTGGGGGTCAGCCTGTCAGTGCTCAGACCATACGCCGCACAATGCATCAAATTGGTCTGCATGGCTGTCATCCCAGAAGGAAGCCTCTTCTAAAGAAAATGCACAACAAAGCCTGCAAACAGTTTGCTGAAGACAAGCAGACTAAGGACATGGATGTCCTGTGGTCTGATGAGACCAAGATAAACGTATTTGGTTCAGATGGTGTCAAGCGTGTGTGGTGGCAACCAGGTGAGGAGTACAAAGACAAGTGTGTCTTGCTTACAGTCAAGCATGGTGGAGGGAGTGTCATGGTCTGGGGCTACATGAGTGCTGCTGGCACTGGGGAGCCACAGTTCATTGAGGAAACCATGAATGCCAACATGTACTGTGACATACTGAAGCAGAGCACAATCCTCTCCCTTTGGTGACTGGGCTGTAGGGCATTTTTCCAACATGATAACGACCCTAAACACACCTCCAAGATGACCACTGCCTTGCTAAAGAAGCTGAGGGTAAAGGTGATGGACTGACCAAGCATGTCTCCAGACCTAAACCCTATTGAGCATCTATGGGGCATCCTCAAATTGATGGTGGAGGAGCGCAAGGTCTCTAACATCCACCAGCAGCGTGATGTTGTCATGGAGGAGTGGAAGAGGACTCCAGTGACAACCCGTAAAGCACTGGTGAACTCCATGCCCAATAGGGTTAAGGCAGTGCTGGAAAATAATGGTGGCCATGCAAAATATTGACACTTTGGGCCCAATTTGAACATTTTCACTTAGGGGTGTACTCACTTTTGTTGCCAGCGCTTTAGACATTAATGGCTGTGTATTGAGTTATTTTGAGGGAACAGCAAATTTACACTGTTATACAAGCTGTACACTCACTACTTTACATTGTAGTAAAGTGTTATTTCTTTAGTGTTGTCACATGAAAAGATATAATAAAATATTTACAAAATTGTGAGGAGTGTACTCACTTTTGTGGGATACTATATATATATATATATATATATATATATATATATATATATATGTATATATATTTTGTTTTTGTTTTTTTTAATGAAAGTGAAGTTGTATGTTTTTAATAGTTCCTAGTGTCTTTGTGTGTTTTTTACATCTTTGACATACTCTTTCTGCATTGTCATCCTAGCACAGAAAGTGTGTTACTTGAAGGACCACCAGGTGAAAATAAATAATTTTTTATTAGTGCACATTACGATCTGTATTCCAGTTTGGCCCTAGTTGCTAGACTCACTTGCCCCTTTCCTGATTTGAAATCAATCTGCCCTGACCCCAATTTATTTACTAACCAAATACAGTATTTGATTTGGGCATTTAGCTTTGTCTACCCCGACAATGAACTATAGCTATATTTGCCAACTGTACTTCTGTCTTACTCTCCTTCAAATACTTGTCCAGATGGATACAACCATTGGATTGACTCTGAACATGGACTTACCTAATGACTTGTACCTCACCTTAGCCTGATTACCTGCCCATTACTACTAGAAAGCAGCACTCACCACACAAGTTTCAAACTTAGCTCCAGTGCTAGTATTTCTAAGGTTGTCATCTTGAAAAGAGCATATTCTTATCCTACTTGTGGATCTGAGGATTGTTGGCTATTCTAACTGGATTTCATAGATCATAACACTCTTCTGAAATCCTTACAGTTATTCTTGTCCCAACTAGTGACATATGGGCTAAACAGGCCCACTCATCTGAACCTTGTCCAGTAAGAGTGCCCATAATAGCCACTGAAGGGCTTGAATTTGACAGGGGCTTTGTAACATTAGCAGGTAACCTTATAAAATTAAAGCAGAAATGTAGATGTGAGATTTATGCAGTCTATGTTTCCATCTGGCAGGAAGTTCTATATTAAATATAACCAGCTTGAATTTTGATACCAATAATAGATCGCAGATAATTAGATTCAAGTGAGAACACTAAGAGATGTTATGACCAAACAGATTATAAAGCACTGGTTTACAACAGTCTCTACTGAACTGGCAAAGCATAATGTCATGAAAGATTTACAGATGCCCGCAGAGAGGCTCATATGTGAGCATTATTTACAAGATTATTAACAAGAACATTGATAATTGCCTATACCAATCAATAAGCATCCAAATTTAATTTCTGCAATGAAATGAAATAAAGATACTGATTATTTGTTACAGACAACAAGATGTTTTTGATAGTACACGTTTAATACATTAGCACCAACATATCTACTACTACTGTATCTTGGATAAGTTAAACAAGTTATTCATCTCCTTCCCAAGGTCATCACAGCACCATCAGATAGCTTATCACACCGCTCTACAGGATATCCAGTAAACATACAGTATATATCTTAATAAAAATACAGAACAATGACAAAGAGGTGATGGTTCTGTCCCCCACCCCCATATTCCCATATGGCCCATTTCCATTCAGCCTAGGACATAATTTAGCTTTCTCCCCATGTTTCAATACAATTTTATTAACAATTCACAAATGCTTTATATGTTTTTCTAGGCAAACTTTCACAGCATTTATCAAGTGTTGTACAGATTTTAAATTTAGTGATTCTGCTGCTGGCAACGTGTTGCTGGCGTGACATCAGCCTCTCCTGTCCAATCCCCTCACCCCTACTTTTAACACTCGAGGCCTCCCAGTGTGTGATTTATGCTTTTTTTTTTTAAACATATTTTTTACTAAATCTTCAGCCTATGTCATGTCACATGACATGCGGTATCCTTTTTACCTTTTCTCTGCTAGTGGGTGGTGCTTAATGTGATGGACTAAGTAATACTCACCATTACACTGGGAGAGCAGGGTCTGTGGTAACACCCCCTCAAGGAATGGCTCCTTGATGCCTTGTACTCACAGAATGTCCCAATTCTTCCAGATTCAATGGTGCTGGACATCATTCAACATAAAAAACTGAAAACATCTAATGGAGGAAAGAGCTTACTGCAGGGGACATTGCCAGGGAGGTGACGAGTTTTGCATCCAACTGATATTTTTTCCCTTTACACTTGCTGGGCGAGCATTCACACACAAACAAAAAAAGATCAAATGCAAAGAGTTGAACGTTAATCCCTAACTTGTTAAGCCTCCATGTTTGTGCAGAGCAATAATAGGAAAATTAGTGACCGCATCCATATTGTAGGATCACAAGTTCTCTCAGCTATTCAGCAAATACTTTGTTGTTCTTTCATCGCCACTTTTGGCCTGTTTTAGGCACCAAGATCCCACCAGTAGCATTTAAATAAAATATTCAGCATTCTATCCACTTATTTCTGTGTTTCAAATCAATATTGGCTCCTTGCTTACTGACCTCACTTCCGGTTTCCATCTCCCGGCGCTGGTGCGTTCCAGAGGAGCTACAGAGCATACAGATGGTCCTGACCAGCCAATCTGCCACTCTTCACACCGCTCCAGCCGAACATCAGCACAGGATCATGTTAGGAATGTGACACAGTCTCCCGGCTTCCGCCGATTCCATGCTCCATTTGTTTTTAACATTGTGAGTACTGACCTTTTACAACTTTGCTAATAAATTGTGGTCTGATTTACTGCACTTAGGTCTGGCACGCCTTGTCTTCATTTATGGTTATATATAATGTTTCTGTTTTATTTATTTATTTATTTTTTTGGTTGAACTAGATGGACTTGTGTAAAACAATCAATGTGACATATGTGACAATGTGACATAAATTAAGTGGCGGCTGGTGGTATATTTCAGGGGAGTAGCAAACAATGCACCCACAGCTACACCCGCCCCCCTGCACCCCCACCCCCATGGGTCAGTCACTCAAGTCCGCACACAATCACCACAACCATCGGTCGGTCAATTAGCCCCGCATTTACCTGCAGGTAGCGCTTCCATCTGGGCGGTGGCTTCATCCCCTGTGTCTCCTCCGGCAGCCTCCATGCCTCCTTCCTCCTCCTTTCTCCTCGTCGTGGTCCAATAGGATCGCTTGTCGTTTTGGCCAATCGGGAAATGGGCCTCTGGCTCTAATTACATGCTTCAAAAAAATAACACCCCCCCATTGGAATCCATGAATGTAGATTAGAAGGCCGGATGCATAGATAGGGGGGCAGCAGTCCTGCTAATGAATGGGCCGCCCCTGCATAAATTCCTTTTACTGCTGCTGTAATCACCATATCGGAAGTCACAAGTCAGATGGTTAGGACAAGGATCCAACTTCAATGATATTCAAAGGGCTGAAGTCGGACCAAAGTAGTGCAGGAACCTTTTTCAAAGTCGGACCAACTTGTGCCAGACCCGTTAAGACAGCTCTCGTTGGGAATCATTGATTTACACACATCATGCGACATGCGCTCCCAATGTAAGAGCGTATGTCGTACCAGTGTGAACCCAGCCTAAGAGGTGAAGTGAATTTGTATTCAATTTAGAAATGCAATCAGCTGCAGAACAGACCTTAATTTTGTAAATGTCTGCTTTTAAAATTTTTAATAGCAAAATATAAAAGCCAGTACCACAGGTTGCCTGCTATTATGTTTGTTGGACAGAAATCACCCAGAAACTACCCTGGAACTAAGCCTGCCCTCCTATCAAACTCCTATACACTGTGATTGTCTCTATTGACCACAGCGACTTTCCTTTTCATTGGACAGGGACTAGCAGGATGAGCCCTAGGTAACAAAGTTTTCTCCAAATTTCCATGCGTGTGATTGGATGTTTGAAGAGGACACAGGCTCTCTTCCCCTATTCAGCATGCAGTAACCGTCAAAGTCAGATAATAATATCCTGCAAAATCTGTGAAAATAGATAATAAACACCATTTAAAAATTGATTATCATTCTGCCTTGCTTTACAAAATAAATGTTATCAAAAAGAAAGAGCTGAGGTTTTTTTAAAAGCTCTCTTGTGAAATAAAAATGGGTTTATAGTAAAATGATTTAAAAGCTCTAGATTATAAATTATTCATCTAGGCCTGGACTCCGGACACAACATTTTTAAAACTTTGCAAGTCAGCAGTTCTTTGACATAAAGATATTTACATGGCAGTAGCTGAGATGCAGAAGTATTAAACGCACAGAGCTGTTCACCCTCTAGGAAGAAAAGAGTTCCATATTACTTTGGTGATATTTATGTCTATAGCTCCATCGTATTTTATCCCGCACTTGACAAGCTAAGCCTATCCAAGGGAGGGCTATCAGTACTTATAGGAGCGAGCTACTTTTACTACTTTAGTAGCTTTTCTTATATAGAGCTGGAAGCTTCTAGCCTAGGGGATGATCAAAGCTGTGTGACCCACAGCACAGTGCCACCTCTATATGATACTATGGTATTTAACAAGGGATTAGATGGTTTATTCGTCTGCAAGATAGTGATGTAAGCATTCAAATATGTTTTTTTGGAAATTCATGAAACAATTGTTTATATTGTCAGTGAGATCATCTAAAGAGGAAAATAAGTGTTATCCACGTCAGATGTCCATTACTGAAGTCTTTAGGAATACAACTTAAGCACAGAACATTTTTTTGTTTTACTGGTCTATACCCCACTCGGAATATTGGAACATTGTGTAAGCAAGCTTGTATCAGAAGCCTTTTTTTTTAACTGATGAGAAAAAAATGCATGGTCGATACCTGTACAGAGAACTGCCACTCTTTACCTCTGATGGGAACAGGCACAGGCCTATTGTACCTAAGAATAAATCTGGCCCTAGGTGCCGTGTACAATCATCATGCAATGTTCCCTGCACTTGCATCATTTATAGAGACTTTGCCATCTTGTAAATGCCAACCCTCACTTATAAAGCATTAACATTGGCCCAGGGAGCACTTGTTTCTTCTTAAATGCTGGCCAGCCCTTCCCTGAGCACCTCAAAATACCCCACCTGCTTGTGGTCCCTCTGTGTACAAACACAATAGGGCCTAACCCTTTTCTTTAGTTTCTGCATTTTAATAGAATCATGGAAATGAAATGCTATATTTCTTTTGCAGCACCACCTGCTGGGGAAATTGACTATTACAACTCCTGCAGTCATAAAAGATGTTTGCGAACATATAACTTCTGACAATATAGTAAAACCATGGATTGCGAACATAATTTGTTCCGGAAACATGCTCGTAATCCAAAGCACTTCTATATCAAAGCGAATTTCCCCATAAGAAATAATGGAAACTCAGATTATTCATTCCACAACCATTTATTCATAAATCTTTCAGTTTATAGTCCATATAACAAGATTAGAGCAATGTGATAGGTTATGTAACGATAAAATGTCAATCCACAAATGACAGCCTCCACAAGGGGATTAAAAGCAAAATCCAACAGGAGCTACAGAGTACAAAAAGAGAAGGGAGGCGCCTCTAAGTGTGGCAATATGGTTACATTTACTGAAACTCACATGGTTTATGATTAAAAGAGGCACATCTAAGTATGCAGGCATCCGGGGTAAAGCTGTCCACATAGACCACCCTCCGCACCGCCGGCTCTGACCACTGTCAGTCTGCAATCGTGACCGGGAAGACTACCCTGCAGTAGAGCAATCTGAAAGCGAGGCTTGAAGCGCTCATGGAGTGCAGTGTGGAAGGGATGACATTGATGGCGGTGCGGAGGACGGTCCATGTGGACATCTTTACCCCGGATGCCTACATACTTAGATGTTCCTCTTTTAGCCATCAACCATGTGAGTTGCTAAATGTTGTACCTTCATTAAATGTAACCATATTGCTACACTTTGAGGTGCCTCTCTTCTCTTTTATACTCAGTTGTGACATGACGCTACTTGTATATCAAGACATCGCTTGTATATCAAGTCAAAATGCATTTAAAATGTAGCTTGTCTTGCAAAACGCCCTCAAACCAAGTTACTCTCAAACCAAGGTTTTACTGTAATAGCATTTATACCTATCAAGTTAATTCATATTACTGTGGAATTGTGTACCCTTACCACCCAAAAAAAAGACTCACACGCACATAAATACCCAGAGGAGGTCAATATCTGATAAAGGATTTCTATTGAAATTGAAGATCCCCTTTCAAGAATATTACAGCTAATAACTGGATGCAAGACATTTTAATGCCACATTCAGAGAGACAGAAGAAATCAATCAAAGAAATCAAATAAACTAACAATTGTTTATTTATTCATTTGTATGCACCAGTTATAACATTTACACAGCAACAGTTTTGCTGAAAACAGAGAAGTATTTAGCATTCACTAAAGCTGGCTATGCACTGATTTATTTTTTCTTTTGTTTAGCCTGAGATTCCTCAATCCACACTATACAGCGTGGAAGAATGAATCCCCTGCTGTGACTACTATATTTTGACAGCTATCCCTGCTAGCTGTTAAAGCGGTATTAATCCCAAAAGCACACATTGATTATATTGCAGCTTACCAATTCTTAGATGTGTTGGCTGCATTTGTTTTTATTGTTAGGCTTTCTTTCCTTTATTTTTACCTGTGATCTGGCTAGTAAGTCTGTTATTTGCCAAAATAACAAGCTCTCTTGCAGATGTAGCAGTTACAGGAATGAAACAAACCATTTAACACTGACAGGGGTGCTTATAATGATCAGTTTTATTTGTTTATGTAAACCCTTTATCACAAAAGAAAAGAAAAAAAACCTGCTGAAAATGATTATAAAGTATTAGCTGGAATGTGGCTTCAATTTGTTAGTGTATCTAAATCTGCTAGTCATTCTAATACTCTCCTCCCCTCAAATTAACATGCTGCTATCCAAAGGTGCTCCTTCATCCAGAGTGGGGGCACTCAAATACAGAAGGTGTGTTACTTGCCAGATCACCAGATGAAAGCAGAGGGAAAAAACCCTAGAAAGATAAATGAAATGTGGCAGCCACCACATATAAGGATTGGTAAGCTGCAATATATTACATTTTTGGGGTTTAATACTGCTTTAAAATATCCAAGCAGTGGCTGTGTCCGATTGAATGCAGCTGCTTTTTGGCCAACAATTTTCCACTTGGCTTGCATGTCTCAATCCAGGCATATAATGCAAGGCCACCCACTGAGCAAATTTTTTCCTGTTTTTTCAGGAACTGGCTGAAATTCGTAATGTTAAGCTTCTGGAGTGTCTTCAAATTTGAAAGGTGCAGTGTAATCAAAAACTGAAGATTCAATGTTTTGAGCACCAAAAAAAGTCAGAACTGTGCTGAGCAGTGGCGGCCCATCCATAAGGGGCATGGGGCGCCCCCCCCCCCATCCATGCATCCACCCCCTAATCTACATGCAGAGTAGACACATGGATTCCAATGGGTTTATTTTTTTTGAAGCACGTAATTAGAGCCAGAGGCTCTACTAGGCTTCAAAAAAGGGTGGGCTCGGGGCGCAGAGCACTGCGCTATTGTCACACTGATTCTCCTCCTGGCCAATCAGGAAGCAGGTCCTGAGACCTGTCACTCGATTGGCTGAAAGGACAGGCGCTCCTATTGGATGCTTAGGAGGAGAAGGGAGGAGACACATGGCGGAAGCTACCATAATGCAGAGGAGAAGGCAACATAATGGACGCTGCCAACTGTAGGAGCTCTGCTCGCCCGCGACCTAGATGGGGTAAGTGCGGGGCTTGATGACCGACCGACCCCCATTGGTACTGACTGGACTTGCAGATGGATCCGTAGAAGTAAGTCCTAACCATTGAAATCAACAACCTGCCGCATGGTAATAAAATGCGTGAAAACGCTTGGTAAAATGTGGGACTTTATTTGAAGCGAAGTGGTGGGTGATGTTCCCTTCCTTCCCTCTCTTTATCTTTCAATCCTCATTCACAACATGTTCACCTAGCACACACATCAGGTTTGTTTGCTTTTCTCATCCACAGTGGTTTCGTTGCTCTATTTAGACACAATACACCTGTGTGCTCCCTTCCACCCTGGGTGCCACGGGTGTGGACCGCCGTCGCCCCAGTTTCTCCCCTCAGCTCCCGACCTGCTCGTCTCCGGATGGCCTTCCTGCCCCGGCAGCCTGCCGTCGGCGCACCGGCGCTGTAAGTCTTATCTCCCAACGCTATGCGGGGGCAGTTATATGAACCCCCTATTTATGTATTGGTAATTGTTGTAAGTCCTCATACATACTACCCTTTTCCTAATTTTTAAATTTTTTAGTCATATCACGGTTTGCTCCTGACGAGTGGCTCAAACTTGCCACGAAATGCGTAGAGCTTCCATCGCCGTGCAATATTCACCTTATCAAGTCTATGGACAATACTACCCTAATTGATCAATTTCCTATGGTGATGAGGGTCATAGGCTAGACTCTAATATTTGAGTAATACTTTGGCTGTATTTGTTTTTTTGTTTACAAAAGATTTTATTGGAAGGTTATAAACATACAAATCATGTAAACATAAGTCATCAATGCAATTGTGGTATGAAAAAAATAAAATAACGGAGGAAGATGCATCAGCAAATAATAAAGATAAGTGAGACCAGATAAAGAATAAGGCAAATAACAAGCGGACCAACGTGATAATGAAATTTGCTCAATTATTATATAGATACCAGTTATTCAAGGTTTTTTATCCCATAATTCCCATTTCTGCTCAAAAGTAATCATAGTATCATTTGAGGTGTGGTATATTCTTTCCATAAGTCTAACAGAGGACATTCTGGCCAAGGCCTGATTCCATGGAAGTGTGGAGGTACGCCAATTACATGCTATCATCCAGTGGATAGAATTTATAAGAGTATGGATTAACCTATTATAGGGTTTGGATAAGTCCGGGATGTTTGAAAAAAGGAGGCATATATGAGGGGTGAGTGTGACCGGATTGTCTGTAAGTTTAGCAATTAGATTAGAGACTTGACGCCATATCTGCTTTAGCAAATCGCAATCCCAGAATAGATGGCGGAAGGTACCCAGGTAAGTGCATACTCTGAAACATTGCGGAGGGGAAGAGGAATAGTATGAATGGATTCTCGTGGGTGTCATATACCATCTAGTTAGTAATTTTAGAGGAGATTCTCTAATGGAGGGGGAAAGGGAGGATTTATTGAGATTATCAATCATCCGAGTCCAGTCTTTAAGTGAGAAAGAGCAGTCTAGCTCGGTTTCCCATTGGAGCATAGGTTTTGTTTTTTCAGCCAAAGAGGAGCTTGAGAAACCTTTATATAACAATGAGATTTGGCCTTTGTCCCTGGGAGAAGAGATACATATATGTTCAAACTGTGAAGTTAAAGGGTGGAGAGTAAGGGCGTAATATTGTGAGAAAAATTTCCTGATTAGTGAGTAGTTATGAAGTTCTGTGTTAGGAAGTTTATATTTAGACTTAAGGGCTTCAAAGGATTGGAAAATATTGTTTAGGGATAGGGATTTCAATGTAGTTAAGTCATGATTGATCCAAATAGAAAAGTTCTCTGAATTTTCAAAGCTTGTTGAAAGCGCGGGACGCCTAAAAAAGTAGATAATGATGGGACACTAGATTGTAACGAGTATAAGGTACTATATTTTCTCCATAATTGGAGAGACTGTGCCACTATAGTATTAAGGTTGAGGATTTTTTTCATGGGAATTATTGAGGTCCAAAGGATTCCCTTAAGGGAGTACGGTTTGATTGAAAGTTTTTCAAAGGATATCCAAGGGATATTATTCTCTCTAGCGAACCATTGGGCTGTTTGGGAAAATCTTGCCGCTAAATAATAAAGCCAGATATTTGGAAGGCCGAAACCACCTTGGGATTGGGGCCTATATAGTAATGCATTACTACATCTTGGTTTTTTATCAGACCAGATAAATTTATTGATAGTGCGTGATTGCGTGATAGTTATTTAAATAGACCAGACTATTTTTTGGTTCTACATCATTACGTAATGATATATCCGGG
>BLSH010257939.1:882977-901647 GCA_018402905.1 Glandirana rugosa | reverse complement strand
ATAATGGTTTTGATGACAAAAATAAATCTCGAAATGGTTATGACCAGGGGTTTTTGTTTTAGCTGTGATAGAGATAGTGTCGATTTTGTTTTTGGGGACCAGTATTGGTAAAGCTCTAAATAAAAACAGTAGTTTTGGTAATATGGACATCTTAATGGCGCAGATTCTACCTAGGAAGGAGATGTGGAATGTGGACCAAGCTTTGAGATTTGAGGTTATCTTGGTAAAGAGAGAGGTAAGATTATGGTGTATGAGAGTTTTGAGTGACGGGGTGATGTTAATGTCCAAATACTTAAATGAAGTGGAGCACCATTTAAAGTTAAATTTTTCCCTGAGGACTGTAGTAACATTTTGAACTCAGAGTTGCAGCCTGGTAGTCTGATTCTGGTTTGTGGGTTGTGATAAAGAGCCGTGAAGCCATGTATGAATTTTGCGGGGATTGCAAATTTGGGGAGAATATTCAAGTATGACCAATTTACGCTGTCAAATGCCTTATTGATATCTAGGCTAAGTAGGCACGTGTGTTTGGATTTTAGATTGGAATCTTGGATTATATTTGTGACAAGCCTAATGCTATCCGTGATTTGTTTTCCTGGTATGAAACCAGTTTGATCTGGGGCTATAAGAGATGTAATAGAGGATGCTAGTCTGTTTGCCAGTATGCAACCGAAAATTTTTATGTCATTGTTTAAAACTGAGACGGGGCGGAAGTTTTGAGGTAGTGAATGGTCTTTATTCGGTTTAGGGATTAAGGACATGTTAGCTAATAACATTTCCGGGGGAAACTGATTCCCCTGGAGGATATAATTAAAGAGTTTTGAGAGTCTTGGGGATATTACGTGTGAAAATTTTTTGTAATAATTAGTTGAAAAGTCATCAGGGCCAGGGGCTGTAGAGGATTTCAGGGATTTTATGACTTCTGCGATTTCGTTTTCTGAGCAAGGTTGATTAAGAGCCTCAATCTGATTATTTGTGAGGGAAGTAAGGGGTATATTATCTAACCAGTTAAAGGAGCTAGAATGTGGAGGAGGTGGGGTGTAGAAAGAAGATTTTTATAAAAATCAGTAAAAATCCCCAAAACCTCTCGTGGATGGGTAGTTAAATTCCCATTGTTATGTTTGAGTTTGTATGTGTGGGTGTGGTTCTTTGCTTGGTTTAATTTTTTAGCAAACATTGAGGATATAGTGTTACTGTGAAGTAAAAATTTTGATTTAGAAAATCTCATGGATTTTTCAGTGTCAGACGAAAGTAAGGCATCAAGTTCTGCTCGTTTATTATGAATCTGTACATTTATATCTGCCGGAGGGGAATTATTTAATTTGTTATATAATTGATTTAGCTGGATAGTAAGGTTTTTGATATCTATGAGTCTGTTTTTTTTATTGTTAGAGGCTATACTAATTAAGTGACCTCTAATGACAGCTTTATGGGCCATCTAGATATTCGTGGGGGAGGTACCATCTCTACCGTTGATAGAAAAGTATTCTTTGAGGTGTGAGTCAATTTGTGATATGGTGGTTGGATTAGTTAGCATAGAGTCATTTATCCTCCAGTTAAATGGTGTCGGGGCAAGGCCTATGTTTGAAGTTTCAAAGGTGACTATTAGATGGTCAGACCAGGGACAGGGGTGAATATCTACTTTGGACGAATTAGCTAACAGTATAGGGGTGGTGAATATATAGTCAAGTCTGGAGTGGCAGTTATGAGGGTGGGAATAGAAGGTATAAGATTTACATCCTATATTGTGAGCTCTCCAGGTGTCTATCAATTGAGTTTCGTTCAGAGAACGGGTAAGAGTTTTAGGGAAGGCCTTAGAAGAAGGAGTGATGTGACTTCTATCCAATAATGGGTTAGCGGTAAGGTTGAAGCCACCACCTATGATAAGATGAGTGGAGTTATAATTGGATAGGGTATTGAAAAATGTATTAAAGAAGGTAGCTTGTGACTCATTTGGGGCATAAACTGAGGCAATCATGACCATTTTCCCATTAAGAGAGCCCTTAATGATTAGGAAGCGGCTATCGACATCTCTGAATATATTTTGTACATCAAATATAACAGAATTATGGATAAAAATAGCTGTGCCTCTTGTTTTATTTGAGTATGAGGTACAGTAATACTGGCTATAATACTTATCAAAAAATTTAGGGTGATTTTGGGAGGTAAAGTGGGTTTCCTGTATGAGAATTATATCTGCTCCCAAGTGCTTATAGTGGCGAAACGCCTTTTCTCTTTTATTTGGGGAGTTAAATCCCTGCACATTGTGTGAGAGGACTCTAAGTCTCATTAGGGTTAAAAGTGGTGTTAAGCAAAAGAGTTATAAAGGATCTCTCTATCAGTCTCTTGAGAGAGAATCCTTTCATATGAGATAGCGGAGGAATAAAGTGTGTGTTTATAATAGACCCATATATATAGTGCAATAGAATACTGTACCATCGTTCCATATATAATATCAAAGCATCATACCATGCATGATAACAGAAGCAAACAGTAATGATCGAGTGCAGTGTGTAAAACAACAAAAAACATAAGAACCTTCCAATTAGCATTTTCAAAAGATAAGAAGTAAGGATGGCTGTTATTATAAGCCAATAGATAAGGGGGTCTATGAATAACAGAATCTTAGACCAAAAAAAACGTTTGTGTGGACAAAATCGTCCACTACTTGGCCAGGGAGACACACGGAGCAAAGGAAACTGGGAGATCTGCACAGCCGTGCAGACAAAAAAAGAAGTTTTGCGCTCATAATGGAGTCCAAGGCCAAGAGGGGGTACAATCAAACACGATGCAGCTGATGGGAGAGGGCTAATGTTGAAATTCAAAACAGAGGAGAACGAGAATAAAAAAAAAACATTATAAACTGTATAACTGAAACTGAAAGAAAAAGCGATGTGCTTCCAGAGCCTCCCGAGCAGGGAAAAAGAAAAAAAAAATCAATAGAGATTTTCCTTCCCCTTTTCCTCACTTAGGGTCTTTTATGTGTTAGATCACTTAGAAAGTCCACCATACACGTTGAAACTTACATGAGTTCCATTGGCTTGTAACCTATAAGGCCGGGTCTAAGAACCATCCTGATTCCTTAACATTATAAGACCTCTATGCTCACAAAATAGTAATAACATCTGGCAAATTGAGAGAACAGACAACGTATGTGATAAAAGTAAACAGAATTTCAGAACTTTTTATTGTAATAAAGACCTGTACAGCCCTATGAAGGCTTATCTACAGGGCAAAAATGTGCAACTTCTAACTCTTTGACGTTATGGTGGAGTTGTTTATCTGTGAAAAAAGAAGAGAAAAACAAAAAAAAAGAGGGGGGTTCCTGCAGAGATGGCGATTCCAAGCGTTAAGTTCTTGAGTGGTGGAGGATTTTGTATATTATGTTCAGAAACTATGCATCCATGTCTCTGAGTGATTGACGCCATCTCCTCTGACCACCTCTTGAGGCCGGCGTATTCCATATTGAAGAGGGTCTCGGGGAAGCGGGTAATCTGAGAGAGGGCTCGGGATCCAAAAGACCCAATTTAACCAGAAGTTCTTTTCCTTCCGTGAGATTGAAGATCGTGTATGTGGTGCCGTTATGAGGAACAGTCAATGTAAAGGGGAAACCCCATCTGTATCTGATCCTGGCTGTTTGGAGGACAGAGGTGACCTCTTTCATTCTGCGTCTTCGCTCAAGAGTGGCCTGTGATATATCCGGGAATATTTGGATTCTGTTGCCTTCAAAATCAATATTGGGGGTACTCCTAGAGGCTCTGAGAATATCTTCTTTTATTAAATAATCTTTGAGACAGAGAATAATGTCTCTTGGGGGTTTATCCACTGGGGGTTTTGGGCGAAGTGCCCTGTGAATTCTGTCGCAAGTGAAAGCAATCGCCATTTTGTCCGGGACTAATTTTTGGAAATTTTTTAGAATGGCAGGCATCAACTCTGATACTGTCTCTGGGACACCGCGCATGCGAAGATTATTGCGGCGGTTGCGATTATCCAAATCTTCTAATTGCGGTTGCACTAGTGCAAAGTTTTCAGACAGTGCCTCAAATTCTCTTCTTAGGTAATTATGTGCAAGAGAAAGTTTGTTGTGCTTTGTTTCTAATATTTCCGTGCGACTACCCAAAGCTGCAATCTCATGAGTGAGGGTATTGGTGGATTTACTAATTTCCACCTGTATTTTGTCAACTAATTTTTCAAACATGGAGGAGAGACTCTCATCAAGATCTGCTTTAGTCAGATGTGGCGAATAGTCATTTGTTGGAGCTGAGGAGAGCTGTGCCTTTGCAGCGGTGGCAGGGGGCTGAGCTTTGGCGCTGTTATGTGACATCCTTCCCTGCTTCCGTGAAGATCTGAGTAGGTAATTAGTAAGGTGCTTTTGGGGCAGATTGGAGGCTGATTTTTTAGCTGTTGGCATACACGCAAGAATAGGGGATGGTAATAAGCGAATCTATGTAGTTTGTCCTCTGTAGGCTCTTCTAATCTCTCCGCGACCAGTCGAACTCTGTCTAGGGAAGTCCGATTGGCATTGCACCGTGCAAGCGACCCCCAAGTGTAACTTTTTTCAATTCAACGTGGTTGGTCTTTTCCCTCTCGGGGTCTTTATTTGTTGAAATGTCAGTATTTAGAATTTTCAAGAGAGGGGGGGTCAAAGGGGGGAACAGCTCGGACTTGCCGTAGAGCAGGGGAGCAGGGTCCAGCCAAGGGAAGACCAAGCCTCCGCATCCACTCCAGCCCTGGGCCCAGAGACCCCAGTGCATGCGGGGAGGGAGTCTTTATGGGGTTCAGTTCTCCTAGGGGGTACAACCAGAGGATTTATATGGATCAGCAGAATTTATAAGCTGTGCGGCCTGTATGGTAGTCCCTGGAGAGTGTTAGGCCCTCCGCTGACTGGCTGTGAGGCTGAGTAGGTCAGGCAGGGATGGATGGGGACCGGAGCTGGCTCGGCCTGTTTGCAGCTGGTAGGCCTCGGCCTCTATTTGGCCTGTTCTCAGCCGCTCTGCGCCCGGGCCCGCCTAAGGAGCATACACAGGGGTGTCCTGACCTCTTTGCTGCTGCGTGGTGGGGTCTGGAGGGGCAGATGGTGAAGCGTGGGGGCCGTAGGTGACGCAGCCCGTATCCCCGCTGGTGGGCGCAAAAGCCGGGGACAACATTTTTGGCGCCGTGGACAGGAGCCTCTGATCCGCGGAAGAAGGGTCTCCTTTTGTAGCGAAGGGGACGGGTAGGCTAGTGCTGGCAAGGATGCCTCTTACCCAGGTCCCCGATGGCTGGATTCTGAGGGATTGATCCCTGTTGTATGGATTTCTTTTCCTCAGCGTCTGCTCCCATCCACGTCCAGGCTTTGGCGGTATTTGGACATGCACATTGGTGTAAACATTTATGGATTGGGGCTATACATTATGTATTACCTGGATTTCATGATATTATCTTTACTAATGAATATGGAAAATTGATTTATAGATGAAATGTGAATTATGTATATCTTTTTTACCTGTTTACCAATAAATAATGAATTCTACTATAATCCATCAATTTATTTATCATCCACCACTTCGCTTCAAATAAAGTCCCACATTTTCCCAAGCGTTTCACGCATTTTATTACTATGTAAATAGGGATGGAAGTATTCGGACTTACCAGGCCATAATTTCAGTTCATTTAAAGTCCCAAATTGCACCTCCCCTTTTCCTCTTAATAACCTGCAGCATGGGATATGGCTGCAAGTCAAAATCCTTTTAATAGTACTGGATAATACTCAAAATTATAATTCTATGAAGTAAGTGTTCATTTTTCGTAAATTTTGATTGTGTTGCTGTGTGTTAATATTCACTAGTACTTAAAATGGATGTGTGCGGATTATTTGTCAAGTGCATTATATAACAGCATAGTCAAGCTATTTTTATAACCAGGATTACAATACAAGAATGAACGGTAACTCAGAACACTGTAAAGTTACAAGGTAAAAACACAGACGTATTTCCATTTAATAAAACAGACAATCCTTGCTTTGTATAAAAGCACATACAATGTATCTGCAAATCAATTTTATAGATTGTGTTTCTTTATAAATGTAACAGGGCATTTACCCATAAAAGAAACTGAAAATGTGTCAGGAAGGCCTGTATACAATTTATAGTGAGTGCTTTTTGTTTTAGTTTTTATGCTCCTCAGAAAACACAGTGAAATGCTTTCTCATTATATCTTCACAAGAATCAATATGGAGGAAAAATTAGGTAAGAGTCCTCCAGATCGTCCATAGGATGTGGCCCCTGGTTCAATGTTTCACTTGGCTAGGCTATCCCATGGAGATGCATAGGAATAAATATTAAATACTTTCTCCTGCAATGTTCCATCACTGTTGCCATCGTCAATATTCATCCTTCCCCTATGCATGTAATATATTGGAATGTCAATATCGCCTTGTTGTATGAAATATATAAACAGCCTTAATATGGTGCTCTGTCTGATAAAACTGCATTTTAGCTGATAAATAGTCTGTTAACACACACAATGTGACTTTTTATAAAGCCTTGTCCTTTGGATTATATAACTAATCCATAGGCATGTGTAAGAAAGACGAGCAGCATAATTGCTTAATGATCTGCCCCGTCCTTGTTCTAGAGTTATGATTCTATGATATTCTATGTAGTACTTAAATATTTACCAAGTACCCCTGGTGTGTGTCATTTTAATTCAGGTAACTTGTAAAGTGTTTACATTTATTGCGGCAAGTGCTTTCTAAGCAATCCGCAATTATTATAAAACAATTAGTTCCAGTTTGTTTTGTTTCATGTGTAGAACTAATTCATCTTCCAGACTGGTTTGCAGAATTTAAAATGTTCCTAAACCCAGGACCCTGCATTCCCTATATCTGGTCTCCCACAGTACACAGAACATGGAAATGCAATAATTTTAGTAAATATAAACTGTTAAATAACTTTTCTCATCAGCAGTGTATAGCACTCTTGTGACTTGTATCAGTCTTTGCTTAAAGCTTGTACAAAGAGTTTTCATTCTCCCCTGACCCTCTATCTGGACAGTGCTGATTGGCCCTGTGCTGATCACATGCATCCTCCCAAGAAAAAAAAGAAAATTCTTTAGCAATACACACCAAACTGAGCATGTGCAGCCTATCTCATGCCTGATCCCCATGGCTAAGCTTGGGGGGGAGTGAAACACATTGGGGGCGTGGCCTGGTTGGAGTCCAGGCTGAGGTTGCCCCTCCATTCACCTCTCTAGGATATCTAGGATGTGCGACTTCCAGGGGCTACCCCTTTCCTCTCTGCACCTTTGCAGGAGCCAGGATGGGCTCCATCCCTGTCAGTACTCCAAATAACAGCTGTCAATGCACAGTTCATATACCCCTTGACTTCTAATGCTCTGTTCTATCAGGAGGTGGATTTGACTCAGTCAGGAGGATCGGAGAGACAGGACCACACAGCCTTTATACACAATGCAGAGGATTAACCCCTTAGGTTCCACAGTGAGTATAACACGCATGCTATTCTGCATATACAGACTGATTTTACTGTTGTGGGATTAGTAACACTTTAATATGGTGTGCAGAGTTACCCCCAAACCTGTCAGAAGTACCTGTGGCTAAAAGGGTTGTCTATATACATATAGATAATTGAACAGATTTCTCCATCCACTCCATGCAGTGCAGATGGATAAGTATGCTGGTGCAGCCATTGTATTTTGTCAGCTATCAAAAAAATGGATTGGTTGCAGGCGTCATTCAGCCAGCAATTTTCTGCTAGACAATTTTTCATTTGAGGGAGGCAGTGGTGACAAGGCCACCCACTGGCACATTTCAGCCTGTTCCTGATGAATTTGAACAGCGTATGGCCAGCTTAACCACTTCAATAGCAGGCAATTAGAACACTTCCCGCCCAAACCAATTTTCAGCTTTCAATGCTGATTGCGATTTGAATGAGAATTGAGCGGTCGTGCAACGCTGTACCCAAACAAAATTTTTAACATTTTGTTCCCACAAATAGAGCTTTTGGTGGTATTTGATCACCCCTGTGGTTTTTATTTTATGCGCTACAAATAAAAAAAGACCGAAAATATTGAAAAAAAAAAGTTTTTCTTTGTTTCTGTCACAAAACTTTGTATAAGTACATTTTCTCCTTCACTGATGGGCACTGATGTGGCTACACTGATGGGCACTGATGAGGCTACACGATGGGCACTGATGAGGCAGTACAGATTGGCACTGATGATGGGGCACATATATGCAGCACTGATGGGCACTGATAGGCGGCACTGATAAGCAACACTGACGGGCACTGATATGCAGCACTGATGGACACTCATAGGCGGCACTGATAGGTGGCACTGGGCACTGCCTGGCACTGATAGGGGGCACTGCTGGGCACTGATAGGTGGCACTTTTAGGTGGCACAGATGGGCACTGATAGGTGGCACAGGTGGTCACTGATAGGTGGCACTGGTGCATATAGCCCTGTTAGGGATGGCACTGGCAGGCAACATATATGGGCACAGTGCCATCCCTACAGTGCACTGTATTGCCCTTACATGGTGGTCTAGTGGGGGTTCACTGGTGGTCCTGGGCGGCCTCCATGGTGTCTCCCTGGTGGTCCTGGGCGGCCTCCTCATGATGTCCCGGGGGGGGCTCCCTGGTGGTCCTGGTCGGCTCCCTGGTGGTCCAGTGGGGTGATCCTGAGGGTGGCTGCGCTGATAAACGTTCAGAGTAGCCCCCACCCATCAGGAGAGCAGCCGATCGGCTCTCCACTGCTCAGGTCTGCAGATCTGTGATTGGTCACGGCCCATGGAAACCTTTTACCTCGGTCAGTAATGCGGTGGGTCAGACTGACCCACGGCACCACCGATCGCGTATTATCCTGAGGATATCAATAGATGTCCAGTCAGGATAATGAACCACCCGCCCAGACGTCATTCGTTAATAGGCCGGACGGGAAGTGGTTAAAGTAGAACTATAGGCAAAACTTTTTTTTTCATTCTAGATAGAGTATAGAAGGGTTATACAATTTTTTTCACCATCTATGTCCCATTGGGGAGATTTTCCTTCACTTCCTGTCCCATAGCCAAAAAGAAAGTGGGAAGAAATCCCTGCAAATAAAGGAATTCCTAGGGGATACCAAGGTCACCAGAACTAGTGCCCCCATTGGAAAATGTCCCCTCTATAACAATGATAATGGTAAACAAGACTAATAGAGAGGGTGGATCTCCCTAATGGGGGCACAGACAGCAATAAAAACTGACAGGGGCTCTAATCCCTCTCCACTCTATCCAAAGCTAAAAAACGTTTTGCCTTTAGTTATACTTTAAGATAGGTAAACAGAACTACTTACAGATAAAATGATTGAAACAAATAGATCAGGAGGACTGCAGCCTTAGGTAGGCAGGAATACTATCGTACAGCAAGCGTATCGCTAATGTTTCAAGTGGAATTCATAGATTTTCCAGGGCAGTGTTTGGGCACAATTAACATTTCAAAATGTTTCCTATAGAAAATCTTCACGTTTTGAGTACATGTCCACTTCAGTGTGTTTTGTATTGAAATTATAGATACAGTAATAAAGAAACAAGAGGTGGATAAACCAAGGATTAACTGTTGCTAATGGTAACCAATCAGATTCAACTTTCTGTTCTCAAGCAATACACTGGAAGAATGAAAACAATTTATTTTGCTTGCTTTCAGACCTTGAAGCAAGCTTAGCACTAATAAAAATAAACGAGAAGAAAAAGAAATCCATGAAGTGCCATACTGTACATCTTATGAATGGAACGTAAAATGCAGGCATGAAGTAATACTGCAGTTTTCAGCAGAGAGCACATATTGCTATGCACACTCCATTTAAAATGGGACCCTCAATGCCGAGGCATGTCAACATAGGCTGTGAAATTATAATTATTTCCAAGAAGCTTTATCTTTTATCATTAAAAAGCAGCCTTGAGCTCCAGTCAGGATACTTTGCTTAGGCTATGAAAATGTTATTAGTCTGCTACAGGAAGAAAGAAGCGTTTCCACAGTCTCCTCTTTACAAGTGATCAGACCGCAATATTTTACATTTGTAGCAAATGACAAAGTGAGAGTCTGCAGCAGGGGCTGACTTGTGGCAGACAGCCAAGAACTGCATAAGCATCAGAATTTACATTATTTTGTTATCTCTGAGCTGATATCTCAGTCCAGAAGTAGATGGTAAAACTTGCTCATTCTTGTTTCATCCTTCTGAAGAGAAAGTAAGATGAAGGGAATACTGTGACCTCTTTGAGGAAGACACCACTGCCTCAAAGCCAACCTGTCCAAACTGAGCGCATAATATTTCTTCCCCCATGTGCCTCTTCCCTTGACTTCTCTGTCAAGAGCAATGGCACAACTATCAACTCATGCCCGCATGCCAGGGTGCTAGATGTTATCTTGGACTCTGAACTCTTCTTTCGGCCCCACATCCAATCACTTTCCAATGCTTGCCGCCTCATCCACCGCAACATCTCCAAAATACGTCCCTTCAGGGGCGTTGCTAGGTCTCCAAAAGATCTGGGGCTAGAGCCCATAGCAGCGAAGTAAAGAAAGTCATATGCTTGAGTATATATATATATATATATATATATGTATAAATATAAATATTGTTACATATCTGAGTGCGGATCCCCCTTACATCAGGGTCCCCGGAGAGCCCCCCACTTGCATCAGGGTCCCCAGAGATCCTCCGCTTTGAATACTGGGCAAGGAAGGAGTCGTGGCTGTGATGTCACTGGTTGCTAGACACTAGGCGACTCTAGCAACCAGTGACCAGGAGTAGAGTCAGGTGTAGGTGAGGGCGGCGCCAGAGCCAGCACTACAGCGACTCAGTCTGCCCCTGCCTCTTGCATTCCGGACTAGGACATACCTGCTAATTGCAGAACTGCACCCACTCGGTAAGAGACTCGGGGCTATGGGCCCCAGACTCGGGGCTATAGCCCCAATAGCCACCCCCTAGCAACGCCCCTGCGTCCCTTCCTAACCAATGAAGCCACAAAACTCCTAATTCCCTCCCTGGTTATTTCTCGCCTCAACTGCTGCAACTCCTTCCTCATTGGCCTACCTTTAAATAGGTTATCTCCCCTTCAGTCCATCATGAATGCTGTTGCCAGACTCATCCACCTTACAAACCATTTAGCGTCTGCTACCCCTCTCTGCAATTCCTCCATTGGCTGACCCAACAAATTAAATTCAAAATGCTAACAATAACTTACAAAGCCATCAACAACCTGGCCCCCAACTACATCACTAACCTAGTCTCAAAATACCAACCAAATTGTTCTCTTCATTCCTCCCAAGACCTCCTGCTCTCTAGCTCCCTCATCACCCCCTTCCATACTCGCCTCCAGGACTTCTCTCGAGCCTCTCCCATCCTTTGAAATTCCCTACCCCAATCTGCCCAACTTTCTCCAACTCTATCCACTTTTAGGCGATCCCTGGAAATGTTTCTCTTCAGAAAAGTCTATCCTGCCTCCATCTAACAACTGTACTTTAATTTTCTTCATCAGTTCATCCCCCACAGTTATTACCTTTTGTATCACTTGACCCTTCCTTCTAGATTGTAAGTTGTAATGAGCCAGGCCCTCTGTTTCCTTCTGTATTAAATTGAATTGTAATTGTACCGTTTGCCCTAACATTGTAAAGCACTGCAGAAACTGTTGGTGCTATATAAATCCCGTATAATAAAAAATACTATTGTTACTAGTGTTACACTTGCACATTTTTTAGAACGTTTGCAGGTATTCATTTTTTGCATAGTTACATTAGGCCAGCTTAGGCCAATGTAAGTATGCATATGCCCTACCTGTGGGCCAGCTGTGGACGTGGTAATTCACTTTGATAGTCTCTATTAACGTTTTTACTGTAGTCTCTACTACAGAGATAGCCATTGTCTTCCATGTCCTGTTCTGAGCAACTACCCGGCTGCATGCTGAGCATGGGGGGTCACTCACTTATCACAAGTGCCCTTCAAAGAAAGCAAAGTTTTCTCTGATTGAACTAGGTGGAGATAGTGATGTCACCACACCACCTCTCCAGCTCATTCATTCAGAGAATGCCTTGTGTTCATTGAGAAAAATGTAAGGGCTTCTGTGAATGGTGCTTCTTTAACATGCAAATATACATATACAGTATCTCACAAAAGTGAGTACACCCCTCACATTTTTGTAAATATTTTATTATATCTTTTCACATGACAACACTGAAGAAAGGACACTTTGCTACAATATAAAGTAGTGAGTGTCCAACTTGTATAACAGTGTAAATTTGCTGCCCCCTCAAAATAACTCAACACACAGCCATTAATGTCTAAACCGCTAGCAACAAAAGTGAGTACACCCCTAAGTGAAAATGTGCAAATTGGGCCCAATTAACCATTTTCCCTCCCCAGTGTCATGTGACTCGTTAGTGTTACAAGGTCTCAGGTGTGAATGGGGAGCAAGTGTGTTAAATTTGGTGTTAACGCTGTCACTCTCTCATACTGGTCACTGGAAGTTCAACATGGCACCTCATGGCAAAGAACTCTCTAATGATCTGAAAAAAAGAATTATTGCTCTACATAAAGATAGCCTAAGCTGTAAGAAAATTGCCAAGACCCTGAAACTGAGCTGCAGCATGGTAGCCAAGACCCTACAGCGGTTTAAGAGGACAGGTTCCACTCAGAACAGGCTTTGCCATGGTCGACAAAAGAAGTTGAGTGCACATGCTCAGCGTCATATCCAGAGGTTGTCTTTGGGAAATAGACGTATGAGTGCTGCCAGCATTGCTGCAGAGGTTGAAGGGGTGGGGGGTCAGCCTGTCAGTGCTCAGACCATATGCCACACACTGCATCAAATTGGTCTGCATGGCTGTCGTCCCAGAAGGAAACGTCTTCTAAAGATGATGCACAAGAAAGCCTGCAAACAGTTTGTTGAAGACAAGCAGACTAAGGACATGCATTACTGGAACCATGTCCTGTGGTCTGATGAGACCAAGATAAACCTATTTGGTTCAGGCAACCAGGTGTGGAGTACAAAGACAAGTGTGTTTTGCATACAGTCAAGCATGGTGGTGGGAGTGTCATGGTCTGGGGTTGCATGAGTGCTTCCGGCACTGGGGAGCTACAGTTCATTGAGGGGATCATGAATGCTAATATGCACTGTGACATACTGCAGCAGAGCATGATCCCCTTCCTTCAGAGACTGGGCCGCAGGGCAGTATTCCAACATAATAACTACCCCAAACACACCTGCAAGACGACCACTGTTATTTTATTTTTCTTTTTTAATAAAGGAATTGTCAAAAACTGTCTCTTGTGGTTTTTACTTTTTTGACACATTTTTGGTGAATGGGTAGGGGTACAATGTACCCGATACCCATTCACATGGGGGGGAAGGGATCTGGAGGCCCCCTTGTTAAAGGGGGCTTCCAGATTCTGATAAGCCCCCCCGCCCACATACCCCAACAACCACCAGCCAGGGTTGTCGGGAAGAGGCCCTTGTCCCCATCAACATGTGGACAAGGTGCTTTGAGGGGCACCCCAAAGCACCCTCCCCATGTTGAGGGCATGTGGCCTGGTAAGGTTCAGGAGGGGGGGGCCTTCGCTCGCCCCCCATCCTGACCTCCAGGCTGCATGCTCGGATAAGGGTCTGGTATGGATTGTGGCGTGGAATTCATTCATTCATTAAAATCACTGCTCCTTTAAAAACAAGTGTTTTACAAGCTTTTTTTGCATGGATACATGTCCCCTAGGGCAGTACCCCGGTCCCTACACACATTTTATGGCAATAACTTGCACATAAGCCTTTAAAATTAGCACTTTTGATTTTTCATGTTCGTGTCCCATAGACTTTAATAGGGTTTGTATGTTTGCTAGAACTTTTTGCCTGTTTGCGGTGTGCTGATGTAAACCAAACCGGGGGGGGGGGGGGGGTCGGCCCATCCCTAATCCTTACCGCCCTGACAGGGAAAAACTCCCTACGCAGCTTAAAGCTGAGTTCTACCCAAAAGCGGAACTTCGGCTTATATGCCCCCCCCCCCCCCCCCCCCCAGTGCCACATTTTCAGGTGGGAGGGGGGAACAGGGACCTGTTTTTGACAGGTCCCCTTCCCCATTTCCAGGAGACAGGGACGCGGCCCGTATCTCAGAAGTTTGCCCCCTCTCCTCCTTGCTCCGACACCGGGTCAATAAGAACGCGCAGCGCCCTTCACGCATGTGCAGTAGGGAACCAGCTGTGAAGCCGAAAGGCTTCACTGCCGGGTTCTCTTACCAGGAATGGCAGCGGCAGCACCCAGGATGCGATCCGAAGATCGGCTGGGGTGCTGACATTGTGGGCCCCATGGACAGGTAAGTGCCCTAATATTAAAAGTCTTTGTAGTTGCTGACTTTTAATTTTTTTCACCCAGGCTGGACCTCCTCTTTAAGGTTAAACCAATTATCTTCCATTCTCATCGTGTGGCCCATGACCTCTTACACTCCCTGGGACTGAAAAGTTTCATGCTTATGCTGGGATCTCTGTTGAGATATTTGTATAATGCTATCATATCTCCTTTCAAGCGTCTCTTCTCCAAGGAGAATACATTTAGCACTTGTAGTCGTTCCTCATAATTAAAGTGTTACTAAACCCACAACAGTAAAATCTGTCTGTATATGCAGAAAAGCATGCTTGTTATACACAATATGGAACTTAAGGGATTAATCCTCTGCATCGTGTAAAAAGGCTCTTTGATCCTGTATGGACAGAACCTCCCCCTTCTGCAGGGTCTCTCTTGGCAAGGCCAGATAAGACACAGTCAGGGTAGTAAAGCTGCACATGCTTAGTTTGGTCTTTATTGCTGGAGAGAACGTTTCCTTGTTTGAGCTGAGCTTTCAGGTCACATGGTATGACATCACACATGTGAGGTGTATATGGATTCTAAAAAACTGGACTGTCACTCCCTCCTCCTCCATGCCCAGTAACTAAAAAAGAACACATTGTGTGGGATGTAACATCTTGATTGATGGATGATCCACCTCCATAAACAGCATGAGGACACAGGCTATAGTGGAAATCTCCTCCTACCTGAACACTCAGCACTGGGCAGATGCTGCAGTTTATCAAGTGACCGTGGTATACAGATCAGCCAAAAAGATATATAGTGGCAGTATTTGAATGTAAAAAGAAGATTTATAAGCCGTGGGCACTGTGGAGGGGGCAGATTAACTTTTTTCATATTACTGAGTTTAGTAACACTTTAAGGTCCTCCAGTCCAAATATTAATTTAGTTGCCCTTCTCTGGACTCTCTCCAGCTCCAGCACATCCCTTCTGAGTATTGGTGACCAGAACTGGACGGAATACTCCAGATGCGGCCAAACCAGGGTTTTGTAAAGTGGTAGAATAATCGTTTTGTCTCTGGAGTAAATTCCCTTTTTTATGCATGCTAATAGTTTGCTGGCTTTGGTAGCCGCAGCTTGACGCTGCATGCTATTGTTCAGTCTGTCTTCTACTAGGACCCCTAGATCATTCGCCATCCTGGAAGCACCTAGGGGTTCTCCCCCTAGTGAGTAACTTGCATTTATATTTTATATTTTTGCCCCCCCCAAGTGCATTACCTTACATTTTTCAATATTAAACTTCATTTGCCATGCAGTAGCCCATTTCATTAATTTATGCAGGTCCTCTAGTAAATCCAGCATTTTCAACCCTTATGTAGTTCAGCAGGGGATAGCTCAGTCAAGCCTTATAAAACTGTTCAGGATTTTAGATACTTGTACATTAGCTCTGAAAGTTATGAGTTTTTATTCCCAAAAAAACATGTTGGCTGTATTTGATGCTCTTAACCATCAAATGTTTCAAAAAGTCCTTCAAGTGAGATGGCGTTTTGTACCAGGCACTATTCAGTACACATACAATAATTGACTGGTGAATGGTTCCTTTCACGCTATCAGAAGGGTAGCAGCCTAGGACCAGTACAAAGTCCACCCATACTATATTTCAACCAGGGATCTGCTTCTTTCGCTTTATATTCTATCGGTCCAGCGCTATCGCACATGAATCAGGTACCTTTGGAAATTGTGTGTGTTGCCTGACCTGACCAAAAGTTTTCATGTTCTTAGGTGATCATCTTATGCTTATGAGTGCCTTCATTCATAGACAAGGTTTCATACGGGTGGAAGCTATTTGTTGGAGGTTGATTTCGTCTTTAGTAAGGGTTAAGTAAAATTACAGATAGGCAGTGGGATGTGAGAACTATATTTCATGCCCACCCATATGTTCTCCAAAATACACTTGCTGAATGCTAAGAAAATACTGTTTATGCTGGCTCTTATTCCGATTGCTTTGCTCATTGTTCCAGCTATTAGTCACAAACTCTCCATAGCTGGATGATTCAGTAATATATTTTAGAGTCTGGTGGAGTTTAATTAAATTTAGTAATGAGTCAATGTGTGCGATTGGTGAAGTGAAGACAGGAAGAAAAATGCTCTCTAGCAATTTTACAGTATACCAGTGTGAAGTAAATGTTTCACATGGTCCTGTAAGGTTTGTCTTTTATTCTTTGTAACCTTTTCTTAATGATAAATGAGTTTTCTTCGGCTTTTGCTACTGCCTTATGTATGTAATTATTTTCACATATAGAACAGGGGTCAGATTGTCTCTACAAACAAGAAACTTGACATATTGAATCAGACAACTTTGCTTTTGCTGATATGAAAATTGATTTCCTAAAAATTACAAGAGTTTTTTTATTTTTAAATAAGGTCAAGCAATCTTCTCTATGTATGACTTTGATGTAATTTAAACATTTTAGCATCTTTTTATTTATCAATACATTATTTGAAATATCTATTGGATGCTAGTCCTCAGTACTGTGGCCATACACGCATTGGGTGCCTGTTCATGAACCAATTCTTTTTGTTGCATCCACGCCAATTTTCTTAAGCAGTATTTGTATACATGGATCTAATTTTTGCAGGAAGTTGTTTTCTGTCTCCTAACATGATGTATGAAGTGATCCATAGGAAAGTATTGCTATTGCAAGGGCCAATTTTCTACATTGCAAAAATAGGCCATGGTTTTGGACAGTCACCCACATTGCTTATGTAGCACCCTCGAAGATAGGTGCTAGGAATTAATTAAAGCAGACCTTCAGTCATTTTTTCAACTTTCCATCTATTAAATCTTCTGCTTTTGTTGTTTTAACTTTGGATAGTAAAACATTTTTTTTTCTGCCAGTAAATACCTTATACAGCCCATTGTTTCTTGTCTGGTCATTAGCCTAGGCTTATGACATCATGCGCAGCTCTCTCTCTCTCACTCTTGTGAGAGTTTGCCAGGAAGGGAAGAGGGATGAGTCATAAGAGGGCCAATGAGAGCTGCAGGGCTGCAGAGCTGGAGGTGTGCCTCTGTGTGTCTGTGTAAATCCAGGAAGTTACATAGTTTGTAAGGTTGAAAAAAGACACAAGTCCATCAAGTCCAACCTATGTGTGTGCTTTTATGTCAATATTACATTGTATATCCCTCAATGCTGTGGTCCCTTAGGTGCCCATCTAATAGTTTTTTGAAATTATCTATGCTCCCACCTGAAACCACTGCTTTTGGAAGAGAATTCCACATCCTCACCGCTCTTACCGTAAAGAACCTTCTATGCATTTTGAGGTTAAACCTCTTTTCTTCTAATTTTAGTGAATAGCTGCGTGTCTTTTGCTCCCTTGCACGGAGGAGTTTTGTCCCTATTGTGGGGTCACCAGTACATTATTTGTACATTGAAATCATATCCCCTCTCAAGCATCTCTTCTTCAGAGAGAATAAGTTCAGTTCTCGTAATCTTTCCTCATCATTAAGGTCCTCCCCCTTAATTAGCTTTGTTTTTTTTTGTTTACAAAAAGCTTTTATTGGAAGGTAAAAAAAAAAGCGCACAATTAAGTGAAATAACAGTACAGACATTCATACAGTGGTTGAGGAAGTAGTATTGATACATGTAAAATAGAGAGGTGGGAATTATATATCTATGAGTACATATAATGACATGTGTATGCTGTAAAATTGGTATGACAGTGCTTCCACGATACATCTACAAATGGCAGGAGTATAATAAAAAAAAAATATTGAAAAATAATGCAAGGATATTATAAAGGTACATTTCAAGAGATATTATTATTTAATAACTTCGTCCCAAAGGTCCCATTTAGAATGAAATGAGGCAATGGAGTCATGAATGGTATGATGAATAAATTCCATGGATTTAATTGAGGACATTCTAGATATGCATTGGGTCCAAGAGAGGAGTGGGGAGCGCCAGTTTAGTGCAATCATCCAGTGCACAGTGCTAAGCAGTGTGTGGAGTAATCTGGTGACGGGAGTGGATAATCCTGGGATAGACAAAAAGAGTAAGCATATTTGTGGTGTGAGAGTGATCCGTTTCTCTGTCAGTTTATTGATCAGAGAGGAAATCTGAGTCCAAATGGGGGATAACAGGTCGCAGCTCCAAAAAATGTGTAAAAAATTCCCATCCATAGCGCATCCTCTAAAACATTTAGGAGAAGAAGATGGGTAGAATTTATTGATTTTAGTGGGGGTTAGATACCATCTGGTAAAAAGTTTCAAAGGTGATTCTCTAACTGCTGTAGAAGAGGTGGCTTTGCGGAGGTTATTAGTCATTAGAGACCACTCTCTAGGGAGATTACTGATTATTGGAGGCGTTTCGGTGGAG
>BLSH010257939.1:850982-869685 GCA_018402905.1 Glandirana rugosa | reverse complement strand
CCCCCCCCCCCCCCCCCGGAGAGACCGAGGGACCACCATCCCCCCTGGGGAGATAGAGGGACCACCACCCTCCCAGGGAGACAGAGGGACCACCACCCCTCCAGGTAGACAAAGGGATCACCATCCCCCCTGGGCAGACAGAGGCACCCTTGCATCTGGTGGCAAGTGACACGTTTGGGGCTCCCACTGATTCTACATTATGGTGAGTTGTACTATTTAATTTTATGTTACAATGTGATAGAAATAATGTGCTTCAATCAACTTGACACCATACCAGCCATGGTGCCGGGATGATTGAAGCGCATTCACCAGGTGTTTGGCGTATCTTTATCTGCTGATTGTTAAACGTTCTGGAATACACATATTGCTATTGTGGTGAAGGATCTGGGCCTGCTGTCCCCCTAATACTGACTTCTTTCCTTCTCTCTCCTTCCCTCCCTATTTCTTTCTTTCTTTCTTCATCCCTTATTCATTTCAGACTCGGACCACACCCCCTTTGAGTCACGCCCTTCAAGCCACGCCCACCATTCAGTTAAGCCATGTCCATTTTTCCGTCGCGGCACCACATTTTTTAATTCCCCACTATGTCACGCCTCCAAAAGAATGCCCCACCCCCTAATTATGATAAGTCCCTGCCCCCAGACAAAAAAGTGTCCCTATACATTTTTTGGCAATGTTGGCAACTATGACCACTCAAAGTACGGACAACCCTCCAGGTAGTCATACGAAGACAATAAACTATCTCTCCTGAGGGTATAGGGGGTGAACAGCCCCATAGAAAACATCTTTACATTGTAAGTGAGTCATGACAGCTACAGACATTCCTCATCACTGGATCACATAGTCCCTAGCTGTAACCCTCTTACGGAAAATACTTATGACTCCTTCAATGGGCTTTTTTTTGGCCACTGCATTTATATCTCAGTAGCTTGGTTTAAGCATTTAAGGTTCTACCCTATATTAATAATTAAATCAGCACGAATGACATCCCTAGTGTGGTAAGAACATTTACTAGTGCTAATGCACTTAGACATTCATACATAACTGTTCTGATTTTTTGCATCCCTTAATGGATGCAATTTCTATGGTTTATATGATCTCCAATGCGAGTTTAATAGCTTAGAAATGTATTATTTCTGCAATTATCCTGTAATGTTGACTTATTTTTACTGTTCTCACCCAGACAATACATATTTTGCTTACTTTTTGTGCCGCCTGGTCCGTCCACCGTGCTAGTCTGACCCTACTCTTGTCATTGACTTACACGCTTGGAACTGGCCATTTTACATGACTATATTTTTGGTGCTTTTAAGGTTCCTCCCCCTCCTGGTTTCCCAGGAATGGGGACTGGGCCTTTTTCAGTTCTCAATGACAAGATCGGGATGATTCTGTCCCTTTCCTAAATATTGTTATATGCCAGTTGACATTAGGTCTCTTGGCATCCCATGTCAGTCAATTGACATTTTGTACTCAATAATAATATACAATTGTAATTTTCTTGGAAGATCATCATTTACATGCTATCATAACATAGTCCTACTTATTTTCATTGACCATAAATCACATATCAAAAATCACAGTCAGAAGATTCCAACCCTTAATTTTACCCCATCTTTACACCCCCGCCCTAATCATATTTGCCAACATAGCTCCTTTCCACTTCAATGAATATGGGTATTAAAATTATTTTGCACAATGTGCAAGGACTTAATACACCCAATAAACGCAATAAGGCGTTTAAACAATATAAGAGAATAGGAGCAGATATTATTCTCCTATAGGAGACTCACTTTTCTGCCAGCAGCCACCCCAAATATTTTGATAAAAAATATCAACAATTCCAGTTTACCACTTACCATAACAAAACCAGAGGTGTAGATATATTTATCAAAAATTATTTAATCTTCGATATTCATCATGTTCACAAAGATCCAGAAAGCCGTTACATTATACTACAGGGCAAAGTAAACGGATGAGGCATAACTATTGCCTCTGTATATGCACCCAATGAAGCTCATTCCATCTTCTTCAATGCTTTCTTTAACACACTAGACAAATACTCCTCCCCTCACCTAATTGCCGGAGGGGATTTCAACTTACCAGCTCACCCTTCTTTAGATAGGAGTACACCATCCTCAACCTCTAGAGCTTTCTCCAAGTCTATCAATAGATCGCTGAAATCCCTACAATTAATAGATACATTGGTATAAAAGAGTACACATATTTCTCACACCCCCACAACAGTTTTGCCCACTTAGATTATATATTCACTACCCCCATACTGCTTGCAAATTCAATCAAAGCAGATATTATCCCATGCCCCTGGTCAGATCATCATATTGTTGCTTTTGAGACTACACTTACCCATCTTACCCACCTCCCTATATAGCTGGAGACTGAACGACTCCCTATTAACGGACCCCATCACCAATCAACAAATCACCAAGAGCATTGAAGACTATTTTAAAATTAATGATACCAATGAAATATCTCCCACGACCCTCTGGACGGCCCACAAAGCAGTCCTGAGGGGGCGGCTTATTTGAAATAGCTTCAATCAAGAACAAGGCCAGACTGGCAGAAATTAAATCCCTATCCAGGGACTTACATGATCTTTACAACAAAATTAGCTCCTCCCAATCTCCTACTCTTATGCAACAAATCAACCTTAAACGGCACGCTGTTGATATGCTTCTCTCAAAGGACACTGAGAAAAATATCAGATGTTCTAAAGCAAAATTCCTCCTACATGGCAACAATTCATCCTCAATGTTTGCTAGAAAACTAAACCAAACGGTTAAACCCCCACACATTTACCAACTTCGTGACCATAGGGGCAATTTAGTCTCACACCCTAAGGAAGTTCAATCAATATTTCAAAATTTTTATAAAGACCTCTTATTTAATCCTCATCCAGCCCCTCCCTTATCCTCACTAAAATTGGCTAAATAATATTCATTTACCCTCTCTCACTCCCCAGCAGATTGACTCCCTCAACAAACCTTGTTCAGATTCTGAAATCCTTAAAATAATCCAATCTCTTAAATCGTCTACTGCCCCTGGTCCAGGTGGATTTTCTCCCTCATACTACAAAAAAATTGCCCCTCTCCTCACCCCTTATTTAACAAAACTTTATATTTCAAGGCAACTACTTCCCTTCAGAAATGACTCTAGCTAACATGTCCCCTTTACCCAAGCCACAGAAAGACCATTCCCTCCCACAGAATTACCAGCCTATCTCTATTTTAAACAATGATTTGAAAATATTTGGCAGCTTATAAGCGGATAGATTGGCGTCTGTTATCCCCTCTCTAGTCCATATCGACCAATCAGGATTCATTAATAACAGACATATCACTGATAATATTAGACTTGTAAACAACATCATCCAAGACATAATCTGTCGGCTCGCCAAATATGCATGCTTTGTTTAGACATCAACAAGGCTTTTGATAGTGTCAGCTGGATATATCTTGACCTCATCCTCAACAAATTACGGATTCTCTGAAAAGTTTATTCATGGATTTAAAGCCCTATATCACCTCCCCCAAACAAGGATTAGAATCCCAGGTAGCAATTCAGAATTTTTTTCCCTTAACAGAATAACCAGACAGGGCTGCCCCCTTTTTCCCCTCCTATTTGCTCTCTCACTCGAACCCCTTGCTTGTGCAATTAGAAACAATTCTAATATATCAGGTTATTCCAAGGGCTCTTTGGAATATAAACTCAGCTTGTATGTTGATGATGCCATTGTGTTTCTATCAAACCCACTCACATCCATTCCCAATCTTATTTCTGAATTAAAGATTTTCAAGGATCTATCAGGCCTAGGAATCAATCGAAATGTTCAATTCTCCCGATAAATATCCCCTCCAACTTGGCCTTCACTATCCAATCTAATTTTTCTTTTATGTGGTGCTCAGGCTCCCTAAGATACCTCGATGTACATATTTCATCAAAATGTAAATCCTTATTTCAAAACAACTCTCCCAAACTTATGGTTATATTATATTGCCTCTAGACTATTCCACTTATCACAATGGTTTTCCAAAGAAAAAAATATCCCATGGTTAAAATTCGAAGCCTCCTCAATCTCTTCTTATTATCTTCAAGGTATACAGTACTATGGTCCAATTATAATCTGAATAGACCCATCCATTCTCACAATCTGATAGTTTCCCAACTGCTTCATTTTTGGACCCACTATAAATCTATATACAAATTAATATCCCCCACCCCTCCTTTAGCTTCCTTTATAGGTGAACCCAATTTCATCCCAGCATTTAAGGACAAATCCAATTATGGGCTATGGATTTCTAATAATCTAACCAATATTGTTTCACTCTCAGACAGCAATCAATTTATCCCTTTTGAACATATCCATCAAAAATAACACCTTCCCTTATCCCAGTTGAATAATTACACTTCAATCAAAAGCTTTTTTTCCTCCCAATTTCCTTCAAAACTAAATCCCCCATTTTCTCCTTTTGAACACATCTGCATTAAACCTACTTAAACGAAATTAATTGTGCAGACAAGACCTTCCCCATCCTTAAATGGGAAACAGACATTGGCCAGGTGATCACAATTAAAGACTGGCAAAAAATGATAAAAAATCTATCTAGATGCAATAAAGCCCCGGCCTTTAAAGAAACCCCCACAAAAATTTTCACTAGGTGGTACCTGACCCCCCTAAGAATCCACTCCTACTACCCAGCAGTATCCCCAAAATGTTTCAGAGGCTGTGACGCCTCGGGATCTCTTTTACACATTTTTTGGGACTGCCCACTTCTGAAACCCTTTTGACACAAAGTAACCTCATCAATCCTCAAAATTACAGACAAATACGTTATTTTATCCCCCCTAGTTTGTCTACTTTATCTATCTATTTCTGATATACCCCTCTCTGCAATGGATTTGATCCACTCCTTATTCAGCTCGATCCAATGGACTATAGCTTGTAATTGGCAATCACCAAATCTTCCTGGCCCCAGGTCATTTCACGGATGGAGTCGGTCAAAATAACAGAATTCATATTCCACACCATCAATGACACCATGCACATTTACCATAATAAATGGAAACTCTGGCACACACCCCATCATTTATAAATCTCCACTGCTGATATTTTTTATGCAAATCAAATCTGGTATATGGTCTTACATTTAAATTTCTACCTTTTATATTAGTGACTTACACCCTATATATTGTGAATATATTATTTTCTGTACATTCAGATCGATTTGTTTTCTAATTTATTGCATCTGCTAAATATCCTGTACTATTTCTTGAGCTTCCAATAAAAATAGTTTGTAAACAGAAAAAAGGATCAAGTCAGATGGCCTGACAGGCCTAACCAGGAGGATGATCTTGCTGAAAACAGGGCAGATATTATTTGAGCAGTGTTTTGCTGTACATGCCTTAAAGGATTCTATACAGCAAGTCTCTTGTATGGTTCTCCTGTCTGTACACATGCACAGACTTCTATGGCTTAAAAACTAGTCAGCCGAGCTAAGAGGTAAGCTGTAAGAAGTTATTGGCAGGATTCCCCTTTCATGGAGAACGTTTGTTTGGTGATAATTTGGACAAATATATCCAAAAGATTTCTGTAGGGAAGAGCTTTCTACTTCCTGTGAAGAGAAGGACCAGGTGTCCATTGTTTAAAACCTGTCAGGAAATAGCTGTTTCTTCTGGAGTTCGGGTCGGGAGGCCTATGCGTGGGCGCGCGCCTGTGCGCGTGTGTGCACGCCTATGCGCATGTGCGCTCGCCTGTGTGCGCCGTCACTGGTGGCAAACGGCCTATTTGAACCAGCAGCTCCCTGCAACCACTGCTGTCCTGTCTACAGTGTAACCGTGTTCCTGAGCGACCCGTTTATCTGATATCTTGTTTCCTGTGACCCGGCCTGTCTTTGACTTACCTACTGTCTGCCTGCATCAATCCCGGCTTGTGACCCGACTACTCTCTGCCTGCTGCTCTGTACCTTGCTGCCCGCCTCCTGACGACCCGGCTTGTGACTCCAACTACTCTTCGCCTGCTCCTTCGGTACTGCACCGCCAGCCTCCTGACAAACCTGGCCTGCCTCTGACCATCCCTCTGCCTACTGCACGGGCTTCCGGCCCCTCTGCCAGTGACATCCAGTGCCCAACGGGTCCGCGAGTCGGGGTAGTAAGAGAGGTTGTTCCCTGCACATCAGACTCCACCACCAGGTACCTGACAAAACCTCAGGGACCACTTCCTGAGTGAAGTGTGTCAGCGCCAAGGCAGTTTCGAAGCCAATAGGGTGCTAGAGCCAGGGGTAAGCCGCAGGGCCAGGGCCAGAAGAAACCCTGGATCCAAAACTCTTCTAAATCTGGCACCAAGCCCTCCTTTTGAGGGGACACCCCCACTCTATCGGGAAGGCTGCGTCACTTTGCAGACATTTGGAGAACAGCGGTTCAGGACGAGTGGAACACCTCGACAGTATCCCGTGGTTACAAGCTGGAATTACGGAGGGTTCCCCCTCAGAGGTTTCTAAGATCCAGTGTTCCCCTGGATCCCCCAAAGTGAGACCTATTGTTTCAGGCACTAGATCATTTAGTGCATCAAGGAGTGATTATACAGGTTCCTGCATCTGAAAGGGGCTCAGGGTTCTATTCTAACCTGTTCGTGGTTCAAAAACCAAATGGGGACACAAGGCCGATTTTGCATCTAAGATCCCTGAACTAGCATCTATTAATCCAGTCCTTTCGGATGGAGTCTGTCCACTCAGTAGTAGTCTCACTCCAGATGGGAGACTTCTTAAAGAGGAAATAAACTCTGATGGGGCTTACTTCCTCTATATTCCTCTGCAAAGTAGAAGCATTATAGGCTACTATGCATCTGCCCCCATGTGCCGAATGACATTGGCAATGACAGTACACTGTATATCTCCTAAACCGTGCAGGTTTAGGAGATATGCAGGGAACCTACAGGTAAGCCTTATTATAGGCTTATCTGTAGGTTAAAGTGGTTGTCACGGGTTGACAACCACTTTAACCTCCATCGATATCAAGGATATGTATTTACACATACCCATCTTTCAAACTCATTAGAGGTTCCTGCGGTTTGCAGTAGAGGAACTTCATTTCCAGTTTGTGGCACTGCCCTTTGTGCTTGCCACAGCACCTCGGCTGTTTATAAAGATCTTAGCACCTGTACTGGATCTTTTAGGGGCCCAGGGGATCTTGGTGCTCGGATACTTGGTTGACCTTCTGCTCAGAGCTCACTTACTACAGGCCCTGGAACACAGTGTAGCCTGCACAGTGCGCTATTTAGAAAGCTTGGGCTGGGTCATAAATACAAAAAAGTCAGGCTTGAGACCAGCTCAGAGTCTCGAGAATCTAGGTCTGATCCTAGATACGGTCCGGGGCAAAGGTATTTTTGCCATGCGTAAGGATCTGTGCCCTGAAGGATCAGGTGCATTAGATAAGGGGCACCAGACAACCCTCCATTTAGCTCTGTATGAGTCTTCTGAGAAGGATGGTGTCCTCCTTTGAGGCAGTGCCCTATGCCCAGTTCCATTCCAGGCCTATACAACAAGACATCTTGTCGGCTTGGAACAGGAAAGAGAAAGCCCTGGATTATCCCATGTTCTTATCTCCCCTGGCACGCTTAAAGTGGATGTAAACCCGATTCATGAAATTTGAGCTGGGCATATCTGCCTGTAGTGTTTTGTTATCTCTCTTCAAAGAGCTATGTCCCGTAGCTGTCTCTTCTTCAGTAGCTCTGTTATCCCCCTGATAATTTCTCACTCAGTGAGTCGAAGGAGGTTGCTAAAAATAGATTACCACACTGCTTAACAAAACACAGGCACGGCTTTGCATGTGTGTACCTTTCCTCCAATCAGCTTTCTCATAGTCTCTAACAGTGTCTCACACCATCTAGCTATCAGCCCCTCCTAGATAGGAATGAGGAAGTGGAAAATCTAACAGAATGTGCATTTTCTAAACAGTATATCAGAGTGAAAACCGAAGATATACATGTAAGACTTGTATAGGGAGGTTTGTGTCATTTTTGTGAATCATCTGAGGCTGTTCACTTCACTGGGTATATGGAGGGTTTACATCCACTTTAAGCCTAAGCCGGTGGTTGCAGGATCAGAACCTGCAAAGGGGAAGATCCTTCCTCCCGGTGTCTTGGAGTGTACTGACCACAGACACCAGTCTCTGTGGCTGGGAAGCGACCCTATAGGGGCTCACAGCTTGGGGGAGATGGTCAAGGACAGAATAGAGCCTGCCCATCAACATCTTGGAGTTGTGGGCAGTACGTCTGGCCCTATGGTCCTGGGCGTTAGAGCTTCAGTTCTGCCCTATCAGGGTTCAGTCTGACAATGCCACTGCAGTGGCCTATATAAACCACCAGGGCGGTACCAGGAGTCATTCAGCTCAGAAAGAGGTGAACCACATACTAGCCTAGGCAGAGGGACATGTGCCAGTTCTATCAGCATATCCCAGGGGTACAGTCTGAAATGAAAAGCTCCTCCTTTCAGGGTGAGAGCTCATTCTACCAGGGGTGTAGGAACCTCCTGGGCTTTTCATCCTCAGGTATCTGTGGCTCAGATTTGTAAGGCTGCTACCTGGTCTTCAGTGAATACATTCACAAAATTTTATCAAGTGGATGTTCGATCAGCCGTGGATTCGGCTGCAGTGTACTGGCGCAGTTATACCGTGTAGTATAAGGTCTGATGGCTATGTTTGGCAGGGTGTCTCCCTCCCATCAAGGCTATTGCTCTGTGACCTCCCAGTAGGTAATAAATATTAGCCTAACTCTGTGTTCTGTGATGTATGAAACAGAATATAGGATTTTTTCGTCATACTTACCTGTAAAATCCTTTTTCTTTGAGTACATCATGGGACACAGAGGTTCCTTCCCTCTTTTTGAGGATTCAGTGCTTGCTACTAAACTGAAGTGCTTCCTGTATGAGAGGGGTCATATAGGGGATAATCTCCTGTCTAAAACTTTGTCCATTCACCTGATTATGAAGTATAACCCAGTAGGTAATGAACACCTAACTCTGTGTTCCGTGATGTATTCAAAGGAAAGAATTTTACAGGTAAGTATGACAAAAAAATCTATCTTTTTCTGGGGAAAAAAAGCAATATGGGTATATGGGCAGGGACAGAGAGGGATTGGGTATAGGCAAAGTCCTATAGTCCAGCAGGAGGGTTGACAAAATTCTGGTAGGGATTTCAGTGCATTAAAGCACCATCATATCAGCCAAAACAGGAAGTTAGGCACATACTGGATTTCTGGATAATCAACAGCTGTTTTTCTGTTTGTGCAGTATTTTAAAGGGATAACTCATTAGGAAAAGTGCATGTATTTTAGATATGTACAGAATATGCCGTATATACAGAATTCACAGTGGCCTTTGAAGCCTCCTCAATAACACATATATACAGTCATTCCAGCAAGCATTGAACTAAATTGGCATGTAGAAGCAGAAAACTGTTTAAAAACTCCAGAATAATATAAACACCCCCAAAATTACCCCGTTTTGAAAAGTAGACAGTCCAAGTCCAGATCTCATGTTGTGCCACAGTTTTTGGAAATAAAGAAAACTGCTTGTATTAAGGGCTTCAAAACATAACAATACACTGGATACAGTGGAAACACAGGTCATACACAGAGGGAGTATAAAATGAGTGAATTAAAGTATGGGTCACATACAGGTCAGTGGTCACATAGGGGGGCAAACTGGAGATTGTATGTATATGAGAGGGAAGGAAGGGAAGTGAAAGGGTTACAAAATTATATTTACCTGCTGCTGTGATCTGTGTTTTGCTTTACAACTAATAAATGGCTCATTCATTCATGAGTTCCTTTTTCTTCCCCTTCCTCTGTTCTAAGAAAAGGAAGAGGCGGGCTCACAGATGTGACTCTCTATGACCAATCACAGTGATCACAACATACAGTGCCATTGAGATCATATCTGTACAGTGGGGCTGATTTACTAAAAGTTGGGAGAGCAAAATCTGGTGCAGCTCTGCATAGAAACCAATCAGCTTCCATTTTTTTTTTTTGTCAAAACTTAATTGAACAAGCTGAAATTAGACGCTGATTGGCTACCATGCACAGCTGCACCAGATTTTGCACTTTTAACTTTTAGTAAATCAACCCCAATGTGTCTGTAATTGAAGCCAATTCCCCAGCCCTATTAATAGGCATTACCAGGCACAGTGGCCATACGACAATGCTTCAGCCTGTGCCGTTTATAAATGGCACTGGGTAAATAACCATCCAGCGCTTTGCTACTGATATGTGTACAGAGGTGGGTAACTGGGTAAATTTTAAACAAAACCCTGCTTTTTCCAAGATGGTCACTTCACACACAGAGACACAATGCAGGACATTGTCAGTTATGAAGTCAGTTATTAAAGAGGAGCTCCAGGCTCCCCCCAAAAATTAAAAGTCAGCAGCTACAAATACTGTAGCTGCTGACTTTTAATATAAGGACACTTACCTGTCCAGGGATCCAGCGATGTCGTCATCCAAGCCAATTCTTCAATTGGCTCCGGGTGCAGGCCCCGGCATCTCAAGTGCGGGAAACAGGAAGTGAAGCCTTGCATCTTCACAGCCGGTTTCCTATGGCGAATGCGTGAGCCATGCTGCACCTTGTGAATGGCCCCATAGTCTTCTGGGACCTGTGATGTGTTTCAGAAGACTGTGGGGGAAGGAGAGGGGGTGGCAATCTGAGCCAGAAGTGGGAGCTGGTACCTGTCAAAACCAGGTACAGCTCCCCCCCAAAAAGTGCCAACTGTGGCAGTGGAGGGTGGGAGGGTGCAAACAAACTGAACTTCCCCTTTTGGGTGGAGCTCCGCTAAAGATTGGCTGCCTAAAGACCACAAGCAATACTGGTGACTAGTGCTTTGTATTTGGCCTGTCTTTTCTTGGGGAGTGGGGCACTGCTTTCAAAAATTTTTAAAGCTGCCACCAAATCCAGTGGTATGCCCACACACATGCACCCTTGCATCAGTGCATTGCTGCTTTTTCACCATACATCATGATAACTTTAACTCCCTGGAAATAATGTCTACCTAAACAAAAGCAAAATGCGGCAAAAAAGATTTAAAACAGAAAGGAGAGTGCATTTACATTACAAGAGCTCAGGAAGATTTTTTTCGATATTGCATTTGTAAATGTTATAAGTGTAATAGGAAAAAGAAATAAAGAGTTTTATGATTATATAAATATAGTAATTTAAATAGAGGAAAAGATTAAGAATCGCTGCTGTTTTTGGCAAGGGATGGTCTTAGCGATTCTGTCTACTCCCATAGGACACATATAGCCACATGGAGAGAGAAAGCTGCACTAAGTCCTATGAACTTGTAACAGTCAGTAGGTTCTAGTGAGAGTCTCCAGAGTGCTATTAGCTGTACACACATTTATGAATGAAGCATTGGCTGCCTTATAAATCCTGGAACAATTCCCTTTACACAGAAAAGTCATCGTCATTTACATTTCATTTTTATGGGAATTAGGAGAACTACATATCCCGAGCCAACAATTCACGCCACAAATTGCTGCTTATATTATATTCAGAGGAAAAAGAGCCTTAATATTTCAGATGGTTGTGAGCTTTAAGCATGATCAGAAGTTCAAAAAAGTAAAAACATTGCAAAACTACATTTTTCATTTCATTTTTTTTATTAAACTATGTCTAGTACTAATACGTGTTGCCTGGTACACAAATCTTGTGTAAAAATACGTATGATCTATAGGCAATTAGCTACCCATATAGCAATTTAAATATAATTAAATATGTTTGTAATTTAAGCCATAACCATTACATATAAGCATACCTAACTGTCTCTAAATACCCTATATCCATGTGCTGCAAACTTTTTTTTTTTCAGATTTAACTATACTGAAGTAACTGATGTTCCAGACTCCCTCTTAAAGAGGAATTCCACCGTCTCTTCACAATGCCCCTACTCCCCCCAGAGCTAAATGGCTCTTTTTTACAGTTTGTAGATACCTTTTTTGTTGTCTTCGGGTGGAATTTTCTGTCCCGGCTGCCTAGTCGATTATGTCATTAGGCAAGTCCCGTTGACTCCTGGGATATCGACATCATCTCCCAGGAGTCTTTGGGAAGCCTAATAATCAAATCTCACGGTATTTGCAGCCAGGAAATCATGCGATCGGGAGGAGCTATGCGCCATTTGATTGACTGGTTGCCATAACAACTGGGCAGGAAATTCCATTAACGCCGCCATTGCTATGGCAACCCGTCATGAACACACTGTGCACAAACAGTGTCATTACTGCGCAAGCACGAGATCGGGAGGTGCATACTGGGTAGCCAGCTGCACTTAATCCCGGAAATAAACATGAACGGGCTTCAGATGCCCACAACCTCGAAGATCAGGTAATATATTATTGATTTAAAAGAAAGAAGCATGGAGACAGTGCTAGCGGTGTGCGAATATTAAAGTAGAAGTTATAACAATCACAGGGGGAGCTTTAAGAAAAAAATATTATGGGGACTGGAACTCTCCCTGAATGTCTCCCTTCAGCAGAGACCATAACTAAGCATTGGCCATATTAAGAACCTCCCAAGATTGTGTAGCGCCCCCTGCTACGTAGGAGCTGGTGGAAATAGATTTTTGGTAGGGGGGGAAATTGAATCATGCCTGACTGGTGTGCAGGCCCGATTGTTTCACCAGGACTTCCCACTTCTTTCCAGAAACTGGGGTAAGGTTTCTGGACAGAGAGCTCAGAGGAAGGTGTAGCCATCTGGAGTATTCTAATAAGCCCTGACCAATCCCCTATCTGGATTGGCAGGGGGCAGGCCTCCTTAAATACTCAGGTTTAGCCCAATCTGGGAGGAGTAGTTCGGGTGGAAGAGTTGGAATGTAGCTGAGGTTGCGGAGGCCTCAATCGGGAGGGAGCCCCCAGTCTGGGGGGGTGACCTTGAGACCTGGGCTCGGGTGCAGCCAGGAGGAAAGGGAGATCCTGGAGCAGCACAAGGGAGCAGGAGAGTAACAGCCAGTGCTACTGGAGAAGCTCAGCAAGGAGTCCACCGGGTGGTCGGTGAGTGGCACACACCATGGGAAGCTGTAAAGGCATGACGGAGCAGATTGGGGTGAGAGACAATCTGGGAAGGATGCAGAAGTCAGTAAGGGACTGTGTTGTCATGGAGGCAGTGAAGAAGGCCAACGCAGCTGGAGTGGCTAAAAGGGCCTGGAGCATGAGGATGGGCTGGGAGTAGTAGTTCATCAGGCCCGCTAGCACAGCAGTGTATCTACACACATGGCGACCAACTGTCCCTACCTCTAATGGGTGGTTCTGAGGCCCTGCACACAGCATGGCAGGCCTCACCATGTGCTAGTCAGGCTGGAGGAACAGAGAAGGCCTAGTAAATTTTCTTCTGGGCCTGGAAGAAGTAATGTGCAGGAGAAAGGAACTGGAGATTAGAGAAGCAAGTGAAGTACCAGCCTGTTCTGTGACTCCGGGAGCGGTAGGGATGTGATTGAGGGCAGTGTGAGCAGGTGAACCACAACACTCAGCCACCCCTAAGGGGGGACATGGCTACAGTTGATATTAAAACATACACCAAAAAGAGAGAATCCTCAAGGTCCAAATATACTGTATATGTAAGTAAGTACATAATTTACTAGGGGGAGTTGCTGGAGCAAAATACAAGAAAAATACCTCAATAAAAAGAAATCCTAGCTGTGACTACAACCCCTGTCAACTAATAATCAATATTGACTGTATGTAACACACCAAAAATGGGTACAAATGTAACTATAAAAATGTACACTTTATTAGTCAATAATCCATATAAAAAATAAAAAAATAAATTGTTAAAATCTTGGCCAAGATGAAATAGTATATTGCTACTGTAACACTGATGTATTCTTTACCCCTTCAATACATAAATGTACTCAAACTTAGTAAGAGTAAATGATGTATAGAAGAAAGTCCACTTCAGCCGCTCTGGCTGCATTTCTAAAAGCACTTTCCTGTCTCCCTGCTCTTGCTGTATTGGCTTTTTCTGCACAGGGAGGCTGGGACCCTTCATCTCTCTGCCCCCTCTCCACAGTGACTCTTCTGGGCATCTTGCTTGTACAGTAAGTGTTGCTCCAGTACACTCTGCATGTGTTTGCCTGTGTTTGTGTCTTCCCCTTCTCAGCTTGGCATGTGCTACTATCACTCATACTGTATTGCAGGTGTATGGTGCTACTATCCTATCCCTGTTAGAGAAATGGCCGTTTCCGGGGGTCTGTGGCCGTTTACTCACGCCTGTGTGCGTGGGCGCGCCAGTGGCGCCAAAACAGCCTATTTAACCGGACAGCACCCTGCAGCAGATGCTGTCCGTTCTACAGCGTTCCTGTGACCTGTAAACCCCCCAGGGTGTACTCTCAGAAGACTTCCTGTTCCTGTGACCCCGGCTTCCCTTCTGGACTTTGCTGCTATCTGCCTGCCTTGACCTGTGTCCTTTGTACTTCAGCTGCCCGCACGTTACTGACCCTGCCTGTACCTGACTACACGTTTGCCTGATTCCTCTGTACTTCGCTGCTAGCCAGTTGCCGACCCGGACCGCACCACTATCCTTCAGCCTGCACGAACTTCAATGGACCCATTCCAGCCTATAGAAACTTGTCCAGCCCTCGTGCCCCCCTGCCCTCCCGAGCTCCCTGTCTGCACTACCAGGGGTTCGCGAACCAGGGCCGCAAGAGAGGTTGCCCCCGCATAAGCCAGACTCAACCACCAGGTATGTAACAATCCCTCTGATGGAGTCCGCTGCCCAAGTAGACCATCTTCAGCTTACAAGGTAAGCGGGTGGGTAAGGAACATAGATCAAAAGAGAGCCATATTACTAAAGCTGTCATAACAGCCCTCCCAGGTCATTAAGATTTTCCACTTCAAAACAAAGAGCATGTTCTGGCCATGCTTCCTCTTCAAGGATCAGATGGTCTAGAAGAAGTCCCTCCAGATTATCCTCTTGTCACCATCACTCCCGCCAAGCAAGGTCACCTTCTCCGCATTACCGTCTGTTCTCTCGTGGCCATCACTTCCACCTAGGGGATAACACATGCTGGGTTTGTGGGGCACCAACCCTACCAGATAAGTTGGCTTGTTATTCTCGCCTTGAGGAGGCAAAGACAAAGACGCATATGTCAGAGAGGTAATGGATTTAATCAGAGATTTCGTTAGAGAGTCAAACTTGGAGGTGTTTGCCCCTGATTTAGAAGCAGCAGCCCAAAGCGCCACTACTTCAGCCCCTGTAGTTCTGCAAAAGTCGCATAGCTCATCGGAGAATAAAGAAACAGAAGGCTTGACTGGATTTAACTATACCTTGGTGGAACCATTAGCCAAATCAGTCAAAGAAGTGATCAGTTGGGAGGAAACAGAGGAGACGCCTAGCATATTCAGAAGATATTTTCCTAACATTACTAAAGAGCCAGAAGCCTTATCTTTTATTGATGAACTGGACGCACTTATCCAGGATGAATGGCAAAAGTCTAACAAGAAGATCAATAGTAGGCTAGCAAAACTGTATCCACTGAAGAAATCCAAGGTAAACCCTCAAATCATGGCTCCAGTGGTTGACGCATCTTTGATGCATTTAGCCAGGCACGTCACTCTTCCCAAAGAAGATGCAGTAACATTTCAGAACGTTCTAGACCGCAGAACAGATTCTGATCTAAAGCGTGCATATACAGTGGCAGGCGGTGCCTGCAAACTGGCCATTGAGTTGGCAGAGGTTAGGAAGGTAGTATCAATCTAAACATCAAAATGGAGAAGTCTTTAGTCAAAGTAGCAGATCAAGAAAAGATAATAGCAGCTCTACAAGAACTCAAACTAGCAGGGATTTTGTAGCAGAAGCATCCGTGGATATAATAACATTATAGCACTGCTATCTTCTGTCATAGCCAGAAGAGCTCTATGGTTAAAGCCTTGGGTGGCAGATACCACATCGAAGACTAACTGGTGCAAAATCCCCTATGATGGCATTAATTTGTTCGGCCCCAAGCTGGTCATTTCTAAGATAACTAACGATAAGTTGGGTCTGGAACTGGAAGAAGGGCCAATCTTCTCTCCTGGGCCTCTAGAAGCCTAAGTCTTCTACGGTAGGAGACCAGCTAAAATCCTTTTGAAGACATGTCCATCCAGCCTGTGATGGTTGGAACCAGGCTCAGGCGGTGGTATCTACCATTTCGTTCGGCCACCAATGGCGATTCAAGGGGAAGTTCCCAAGTGATCATTTACAGATAAGCAGACTTCCCTCAGACCGGGAAAAAAGGAAGATAATGGGCAAATACTTCCTGGATTTCTTTCAAAAACATACAATTATGGAAGTACCAGTCATTCAGCAAGGCACGGGATTCTACTCCCCTTATTTCTGGGTTTTCGTGGAAAAGTTTGTGTTCGGGTTCGGTCTGAACTTGACCCCGGACCCCGAACCCCATTGAAATCAATGGGGACCCGAACTTTTGGGCACAAAAATGGCTGTCAAAAAGTCCTGGAAAGTGCTAGAGGGCTGCAAAAGGAAGAAAAGTGGGGGTAAGAGTAGGACACATGCCCTACAAAGAAATGGGGATAGGGAAATAACAATAATCTGTCCCTTACAGAAACAGCAGGAACCTGACCCTATAGAACTAGGAGATGATTTTAGAACAATAATCTGTCCCTTACAGCACCAGCAGGAACGTCTCCCTATAGCAGTTTGATATGATTTTAGAACAATAATCTGCCCCTTACAATACTAGCAGGAACGTCTCCCTATAGCAGTTTGATATGATTTTAGAACAATAATCTGTCCCTTACAGCACCAGCAGGAACCTCTCCCTATAGCAGTTTGATATGATTTTAGAACAATAATCTGTCCCTTACAGCACCAGCAGGAACCTGGCCCTATAGCAGTAGGAGATGATTTTACAACAATAATCTGTCCCTTACAGCAACAGCAGGAACCTGACCCTATAGCAGTAGGAGATGATTTTAGAACAATAACCTGTCCCTTATAGCAACAGCAGGAACCCGACCCTATAGAACTAGGAGATGATTTTAGAACAATAATCTGTCCCTTACAGCAACAGCAGAAACCTGACCCTATAGCAGTAGGAGATGATTTTAGAACAATAATCTGTCCCTCTAAGCAGTAGACTCTAACTAGTCCACAATTAGATCGTTCTGTAATGCAGGATGAGTTGTTATTAGATCTGCAATCTGTCCCTCACAGCACCAGCAGCATCCTCTCCCTACACTAGCCTGAGAGCATATGACATGCAGCACTACGTGACTCCAGCTCATACAGAGGCTGGGTCACATGATGCACTGGCCAATCACAGCCATGTCATTAGTAGGCATGGCTGTGATGGCTTCTAAGGGCAAACCAGTGAAACGCTAGTTGATTGGCTGCCCTGCAGCTATCCAACAAGCGAGAAAAAATACCAGAACCCAGAACCCAAACTTTTTTTCAAAAGTTCGGGTTTGGGTCACGAACACCGCAAAGTTCGGTACGAACCCGAACTTTACAGTTCGGGTTCGCTCAACTCTAGTCAAGACTCCTCAAACACAGTGATAGAGATAATTTCAATATGGCCAAGAGGGCCATGGTTCACAATGCTTCTGCAGCTGAGCGAGGAAGATGCAATATCTCTTATAGTAACCATAGACTTTCTGTTCCGGGGTCAGTTTCTGCACCCAGCTCCGGAGAGGCTATACCTTATGACCTGGAAGCTGAAAGGCAAAGGTTCCTAAAGCATAATTGCTCTCATCAGGTGGCAGCAACTCTACTTTAAGCCAGGAGAAGTTCCACAAATAACACGTATCAGAAAATATGGCAGAGCTTCCTCTCGGTTGCATCCTTCCTTCAATGATATGAAGTTTGCCAGTACTGTATGCTTAAAAACAGCCCAACAACATGATGTTCCCACCTCCAAACTTCACTGTTGGTATGGTGTTTTTGGAGTGATGTGCAGTGCCACATGACCCCCAAACACGGTGTGTATTATGGCATCCAAAGAATTCCATGTTGGTCTCATCTGACTAGAGTATATTCTCCCAGTATTTCACAGGCTTGTCTAAATGTTGTGCAGCAAACTTTAAAAAAGCTTCAACATGCTTTTTCTTCAGAAATGGAGTCTTGTGTGGTGAGAGCGGGCATACAGGCCATGGCGGTTGAATGCATTACTTATTGTTTTCTTTGTAACAATTGTATCTGCTTATTCCTGGTCTTTCTGAAGCTCTCCACATGTGGCCCTTGACTATTGGACAGCTTTTCTGATAATACTTTTCACTCCTCTGTCAGAAATCTTGTGAGGAGCAGCTGGGCGTAGCCAGTTTATGGTTAAATGATGTTCTTTCCACTTCCGGATCAGGGCCCCAACAGTGCTCACTGGAACATGCAGAAGTTAAGAAATCCTTCGGTAACCAATGCCAGCAGTATGTTTTGCAACAATAAGGTTGCAAAGGTCTTGAGTAGAGTTGAGCGAACCTCTGGAAGTTCGGGTTCTGCTGGTCTGGCCGAACTTCGGGACAAAGTCCGGGTCCGGACGGAACCCGAACGATCGCACGGACACCGAACCCCATTGAAATCAATGGGGACCCGAACTTTTAGGCACAAAAATGGCTGTAACAAAGTCCTGGAAAGCCCTAGAGGGCTGCAAAAGGAAGGAAATGGGGGTAAGGGTGGGACAAGTGACCTACAAAGAAACGGGGACAGGGAAATAA
>BLSH010257939.1:824469-834694 GCA_018402905.1 Glandirana rugosa | reverse complement strand
TTTTTTTTTTTCAGTTGAGGCGGGTGGACGTCCACCGCGGCCATGTAACTGAAAGAAAAAAAAAAAAAAAAGCCGAGGAACCGACAGTGTACTGTCGGTTCATCACTCGGATAACCGGCCGGTAATTTTCGATACTCACACGCGACTCGTCCACGTGTGAGTATCGAACTAACCGACGGGACTCGGAGGCGAGTCCCACTAACCTACGGATCGGCCCCCGCCCAGTGACACCCTCGCCTCCACTGAAGGCGAGAGTGTCTCTGGTACTCGTGGGCCCCTGGCTGCTCCCCCCCTGTCGGCGAGAGGCGCACGGCGAAAAAAAAAAAAAAAAGAAAGTCAATGTACCGGCGCCACCTGCAGGTGGGCGGAGTTGACTTTTTTTTTTTCTTCTTTTGCCGGCTGGGAGGCGGTGCCCCAGCGCCCCTCCCACACCAGCCGCCGCTGCCAGCCTCATTCCCAAGGCATCAGGCGTAACCTCTCTATGTAGAGGAAGGGGCTCACTGGGAGCTCAGCAACTACCTTCTCTCTCTTCACTGACAGGAGTGACTGCAGTGCCACTCCTGTCAGCAGGGCTGTTTTATTTCATCCGAAGCGTGGCAGTACTTGGTACTGCCACCTCTAGGACTGGTCCTGTGGCCCCTGCTGTCACTCGTTGCCTAGAGCACACAGAGCACCCAGCCTCCTAGCAGTTTCTTCTGATGTGGTAAGTAGCTGGGGGTGGAATAGGTGAATGAGCTCTGTATATTGGGGGAGATAGTCATGTAGTGGAGAGTTTAGAGGTGAGCTAAGAGCTGGGGGGGGGGCTTTATAGTGGGGGGCTTGGGGGAGAGCTATTAGCAGGGAAGGAGAGCATTGTATTAGGGGAAAGGAAAGTTCTGTAGTATTTGGGGGGGGGGGGGTGGTGGAAGAGCTTTGTAGGAGTTTTCTTTTCTGTGACATCACCCATGCAGGGACATATTTATCCTATCAGTGACACCAATGACGCAGGGACATTTTTTCCTTTTCAGGGACACCACCAAGTCCTTTGCACTGTTAGCACAATATTTGTGCACCGATTTTCAAATTTTTGGCTGCAGTTTACCACACACATTTCTGCATGCACCACTATTGACCCTATCTCCTTCCCACTCAATAGGGGGCAGGTTGTGGTGGAGGGTGATAGGCAGGGGGTTGAAAGCTTGTGGAGTGCCGAGTGGGGGGGACACTCATAGTTACATAATTAGAATGAAAAAAAAACACCAGTCCATCTAGTTCAACCAATTAAATAAAAAACACACACACAAATGTAAACCTCCATATACACAATCCTATACCCAGAGCTAATCCAGAGGAAGACAAAAAAAACCAAATAAAGCATCCAATATGCCCTCACCTTGTAAAACAACCCATTCAGTTTAAAATAGAAATACAAGGCAAAAGTTTGAGTATATATAAAAAAAATTCTATTACTATCATGGCAACACAGACACATATCAGAAATATGAAGTGTTGGTTCCAAAAACAGGAAAAGGAACTGGAATTAACTTGTATAGATAATAGAAATTGTAATACATGTTGAAAGAGTTGAAATAATGACATCTACAGGCCAGAGGTATGAACACCACAATTTAAATTTAAAGCAGAATTTTACTTAAAAAGTGAAGTATTGTTCCCTCCCTTCCACTTGTAATTGAGCTGCAGGTTTTTTGACGGGATGGGGTAGGGAGTACAATTTTTTTTAGTATCTTCTCTCACTTTCTCAATCATCACCTAGGCACAGATGCTGTCACCTTATCCCACCCATCACACGTAAATGGAGGTTGCCAGCCCAGTCTCCCTGCCCTGAGTGATCTTACGTATTCATAGTGGGCAGCCAACTGTGATTCATCAGGAAGTTACAGCCAGCTCCCACATCCAAGATGTCAGCATCAGGCATCCAGCAACAATAAGCAAAATTGGCCTTTGGCCTGCAAGTACCTGTTTTTTTTTATAAGTCACCAGCAACAATATTTGTAGCTGCTGACTTTTTTTACGGTTATTTAGTTACATCCATTATGGGGCACCTATGAATTAAAACTATCACAAGCACATACACCCTTAAAATAATATTCTGGTTGGTTTGGGGTACTTACAACATCACTATTAGGGATCATTTGAACAGCTCTAACAAAACATAGTTAGGAATTGTTAAACAAATTATTTACTGTGCTGTTCTTTAAACCTCAACTCTCCACTAAAAGCATGAGGCATCCTACTCATCTGCCAATTTCCAGTTAACACAATGGTGTTCTAGTATGAACTGGTAAGCCTATCTCCTATATGGCAAAGAGCTGTGTGCACCTACTGTAGGTCAGGGAGGGAGTAAAAGGAAGAAGATCTTGTGGGAAAAGGGTTGGTTTTGGTGCACTCACAAAATGCTATTGAACATTTCTTATGTTCTGACTCTGAGAGCTCTAGAAGTAGATTGGCTCTGGTGGAAAAAGCTAATTTGCAAACTTCCTAGTAAATGTTTTGGTCAAGAATCACGACTTCTTTTAGCAAACATATCTCATGTGAGAAGGCATATTCCCTAAGCACTAAACGACAACCATCACTGGCAGAAGATCAATGGCTAGCAAATCTCACTATTGCATAGTAGCTGCAGCAAGACTGCACAGCTGCTAAGGGCATTAAGCACACAGTTTGAAAAATACAAGTTATCTGTTTTCATTTTTAACCACAATGTGGTACTGGTAAGTCGCTGCCCGTTTCCTGTTTTAGGGTTTGCGCATGCATTCACCCCGTTGTGATTGAACACAGCATGAGTTTGTCAGCAGGTCTCGGCCAATGATTCATGGCTGGGACCTCCTGATCGGCTGTGTCCAATCGCAGTCCAGAGCCCTGTGTTGACAATTAACACAGGGCTCTGTACAGAGGGAACAATCTCTCTGTTTCTTCTCCCTGCAAAGAGATCTTTAGTAAAAATCAGCACACACTACATAAATTATCACTTCTTAGGCACACATTTAACCTCTTGGCTACCCAAGATGTTAACCCCTTCCCAACCAATGTCATTAGTACAGTCACAGTGTATAGTATTATCACTGATCACTATATGAGTGTCACTGGTGATGTCAGTGGCAGTTAGTCTGTTCCCACTCAGTGTCAGTGTCAGATTGCCCACTGCAGCCTCATTATAAGTTGCTGATCACCACCATTAATATTATTGAAAAAATAAAAATAAAAAATAAAGTATATATATCATAGTTTGTATATGATATAACTTTAATGCAAGCGAATCAGTATACACTTATTGGGATTTTTCTTTACAAAAGACATGTAGCAGAATACATTTTGGTCAAAAGTTATGAAGAAATGTTATTATTTTTTATTGGATATATTTTATAGCAGAAAGTAAAAAATATTGGAGTTTTTTTTCAAAGTTTTTGGTCTTTTTTTCGTTTATAGATGTAGCACCCTGCTAGGTAGGTTCTAGGATAATTAGATAGGTGTTAGTGTTTTTTTTGTATAGGAAAACGTATTGCCACGCTGTAGTCAGTGTGATTTTGAGTAAGGTAAAAGAATAGTTTGGCTCACTATACTCAGGGAGCTGTAATCATTTAGTCAGGTCTGCTCAGTGTGTTCAGCTGCTGCCAGTCTGCTGGATAACTCCCTCTGTACCCAGGTAACTTGAGAAGTTTCTGGATGATAGGTGTGGAGTTATGCAGATGGCAGCATGAATATTGATACAGCCCTGACCTATCCCAGAGAGGTAGGCTCTGATGGCATGCTGGGAAACTGTATTTATTATGGGAGCACACAGAGCTCTGAGTCTTGTCCCAGAGTGAAGGAGTCCAGCCTGGAGGGGCATGCTGTCATCCCAGGCAGAAGCTGCTGTTGGTGGAGCCTCACGTGGGGGGGCCTTAGAGGAGGAATGCTTAGACCCAGGTGCTTAAAAGAAGCTGACTGAGGGGAGCTTTCCGCCAAAGACTTGTTTGGTATCACTGGAGGGTATCGCTTGGAAGATTGGAAGGTGGCTACCATCTGTCCTTGGGCCTTGTGAGTACATACACTGAGAGATCTTGGGGACCTTGTGCTCCAGCTACCCCTCTGTGCCTTATAGTGAGCTGTGGGACTGTTCAACAGGACACCGGCTGGTGTCCTGAAGAGCTCTGTCCAGATAATCTCCTATTTAAAAGGGAGAACTTTAATTTTAACTTTGCTCTTCTTGCTCTAACTACTACCACTCAGGGCTGGTTCACACTGCAGCAATGCCGGAACCCTGCAAATCCACTGGGGGTTCCCGCATCACATGTCTCCGAGCGGCAGTTCCCACTGCCATATGCGAACTGTGGGGAATGTCGATATAATGTTAATGACATCCCTAAATCAGTTTGCATTGCGAACTGCAAACTCACACAGGAATCGGATCGCATGGTGTGAACCACCATGCGATTAGATTCTGACCCTGCAAAAAAAAAGTCCTGCGCGAGTTTGCTGTAATTGAGATGCAAATGCAGCCATACAATCTCTATGGCTGAATTTGCATCACACAGAGATCGCATATGACTCACACTGTAGTGCGGTGTGACTCATATGCGATCTCCATATTCGGAGCAGTATGAACCGGCCCTCAAGCTGAAGTCTACTGTTTGTTTCAAGCCTGGACTTCATTATAGCTTGCTCAGAAAGGAATACCAAGTCCTCAAGTTATACATACTGTAGTTCTTATCTTTGGAGTATCCTACCACTTCCCTCAACCCTATCCAAGTTCTCATAAATAAAAACCACAAAAACAACATCCCCTAAACTGATCTTCAAAGAACGAGTGAATGAGCCTCTTGTGTGCCTGGTTGCGGGGAGGAAGTTTGAAAAGACCTGAACAGTAATCTTGGGGCTCCTACAGTAGTAGCGCTACATATAATAAAAAGTAAAAAATAACCCAGTGGTGATCAGATACCACAAATGGAAAGTCCTATTTCTGTTAAAAAAAATTATATGAATTTTGTTTGGGTACAGCGTTGTATGACTGCGCAATTACCAGTTAAAGAAGCGCAGTGCTAAATAACAAAAAACTGCCTGGTCACGAAGTAGGTAAAATCTTCTATAGCTGAGGTGGTTGAATTTGGTAACTGACTTTTGACAACAGCCAAGAGGATCAACACAGAAGGACAGATGTTAACACAGAACGGTGTGACACTTTAATTATGTTAGAGGCAGCCCCTCACAACACTTTATTTTCACACAAGAGACTGAAGGACAAAAACACTTCTTGCACACTCAGCAGTTACCTGCCACGCAAAATTGTATAATGTAAGATCCTGACATTTTAAACACCATCCCAAGTAACTCATACCACAACCCAGTATTAAACACATTTGTTCAATTCCCACCCACTTTTGGAAAATGCCGCTCCTTCTGGGTCTAACCGTTGTGATCACCCACCAGAATAATGCACCTGCATGTTAAACAATACCTTAGTGTGCTAATACACTAACCTATTTTTCACTTCAGTATATATCACTTTCATAATTAACGTTTTCCAAAGTCGCACTAAATAATATGTTCTAGATCATTTTGGTGCAAAGTATGTATTTGCCAAGCACTGTCTTTGAGGTTTGTAAAGCTTTACAAAAAGACAGTTATGAATGACTTTGGAAACTCTGAAGATCACCTGGGGCCTTGTAGCGAAGAAATGGATTAAATTCAATGCTCTCTTTTTTCTAGAATAAGAAAGTTTACATTTGTTTGCCTAGGATGTAACTTGTGAAGAAAAGCTTAATAAATGCCCAGACTGTGATATATGTGTCATGCCTACAGAATAAACAAAGGGGGTGTTCGCTCAGGTCCCAAAGCAATAGATTGGCCTAACTAGAAGAGGTAACGTCTGTATTTCCTTACATTTGATAGAAATAAATCATGTCTCTGAATTGTGTTTATTAATCACAGGAAGTCTGAATACTGTTAGCTAACCTTATGACAATCATCATATTAATCATAGTATTGCATAGATAGATACAGAGAAGCATGACATTGACTACATTTTGCCTTCTGAGATGTATCTGCTTCCCTGGGATACTGTGATTCCAATTACAGAAGCGCCAGACAAAGAAGCTTTGTCTAGTGGTGCTAATGATTGAGGGAGCCTTTTTTTTATATCTTTTCACTCTTATGCTGTTAATTTGTCAGTGTTGGAAATAAATGAAAAGTCTTCAGACAAAAATTGTACATTGCAGTGAATGTAAAGTAGTTAAGTTTAAGGGGCAAATTATATCATAAAAAATCCAGGCTAATGATGACATCACTATGGTGTCCCTGTAACAATCAGCTTTGAGCCTTTGCCATCTGCTGATCATTACTCATCACTGCAGCTCAGATCTTTCCTGTGCACACCGTACCTCAGTAGTAGACTTTAAAGCATGGTCAAAACATTAGGCCAATGCCTGACAAAGAGGTTTGTCTATTTGTTCATGCTTTGGATCAGTGGCGGCTGGTGAAATTTTAGGATGGGGGGTGCCAGACCCCACCCTTCCTTACCCCCCCCACTTCTCATAAGCCCACCCCTTATAGATTTCACCCATTGTGTCAGGAGTATACAGCCCAGCATCACTAGATAGGGTATATAGCATCGTCAGATAGGAGTATATACAGCATCACCAGAGGGGTATATACAGCAACACTGGAGGGCTAGATAGCATCACCAGAGGGGTATATACAGCATCACCAGAGGAGTATATACAGCATCACCAGAGGGGTATATACAGCATCACTGGAGGGGTATATAGCATCACCAGAGGAGTATATAGCATCACCAGAGGAATATATAGCATCACCAGATTGGTATATAGCATCAACAGAGGGGTATATAGCATCACCAGAGGAGTGTATAGCATCACCAGAGGAGTATATAGTATCACCAGAGGGGTATATAGCATTACCAGAGGGGTATATAGCATCACCAGAGGAGTATATATTATCACCAGAGGAGTATATAGCATCACCAGAGGAGTATATAGCATCGCCAGAGGAGTATATACAGCATCAGCAGAGGAGTATATGGCATCACCAGAGGAGTATTAAACAGCATCACCAGAGGAGTATATACAGCATCACCAGAGGGGTATATACAGCATCACCAGAGGGGTATATAGTATAACCAGAGGAATATATAGTATCACCAGAGGGGTACCTAGTATCCATCTACCCCCCTCCCCCCTGCCGCGGGGCTCACAGCACTGATAGTACCCCCACAGGGCAGTCGAGACATCAAAGTCCCACACTTACCCTATCTAGGAGTGGACAGGAGCTTCGGCTTCATTCCCCTCCTCCTCCACGAAAGGCGCCCAATAGGATTGTCTGTCTTCTCCACATAGCCGCACTTCCTGATTGACGGAGAGGCGGTTCAGTGTTAGAAAGGAAAATATTAATTTGCCTTTCTAAGGGATCTTGGCGCCACGCTCTGCACCACAAGCCACTCTATGTTGAAGCCTATTAGAGCCAACGGCTCTAATGTGATGCTTCAAAGAAACCCCCCGCCGCAGTAATTCATGCAGTCAGTGTACTGAAAGGGGCCAGTAGCATGAATAGGGGGTGGTCGCGGGCGGCCATGGATAGATTCATGCTATGCTTGAATCTATCCATAGCATATAGGGAGGTGGCAAGGACAGAGAGGGCGGTGCCCGTGTGCCCTTAATTGACTGGCCGTCCCTGCTTTGGATAGAGGTCTGCCATTCTCTGACTTCTATCTGACTTTGCATTCATGAAATTGTTGCTGTGTATTATTTGTACTCCACTCATCTGTGCTTATAGCATGTTACTTTTGTTATTGTAGGCCATTGCTGGAACAAAAACTCAGTTTGCCTGTACCTGATCTGGCAACCAGTCTGCTGACTTTACTACTCTTTGCTGCTAACCCTCAACATCTGTTTTAAGTCTTACACAGCTCTAGCATCTAATCCAACACTTGTCAGCTCTTCATTTGCAACACAGTGAGGTTGATTTACTAAGACTGTAGTGTACAAAATCTGATGCAGCATTGCATAGAAAGCAATCAGCTTCCAGGTTTTATTGTCAAAGTTTAATTGAACAAGCTGAAGTTAGAAGCCGATTGGCTACCATGCACAGCTGCCAAAGATTTTGCATTCTCCAATTTCAGTAAAGCAACTCCAATTGGTCTGCCAAACTCTGTGACAGCAGGCCTTTATCTTACACTTGCGGCATTGCATCATTGTAGGCTTAAAGGTGCCCTGGAACTCTGGCCTCTGTGGAGGGGGTCTTGTAACCATATGCATCATTGTTACAGTAGGTACACCACATATTAAATTTCATGTGTCATGTGTTAAAGCTGTATTGTGACAACTGGTTGAAGGTTTGTGAAATTAAAAAAAAGAAATGGGAAGAAGTTTTACCTTCCAACACGACAATGACCCAAAGCACACAGCAAAAATGACCACACAGTGGTTGAAGGAGAAAAGGGTGAATGTATTTGCATGGATTAGTCAGAGCCCAGACTTAAACCCCATTGAAAATATGTAGAATGACTTGAAGCTTGCAGTGCACAAATGGCCACCATCAAATTTAACTGAACTTAAGCAGTTCTGCAAAGAAGAGTGGGCAAATATTGCAAGGTCTAGATGTGCAAAGTTAGTAGAGACTTATCCCAATAGACTAAAGGCTGTAATTAAAGCAAAGGGTGGCTCAGCAAAATTCTGACATATGGGGGTGATCCTTTTTCCATCTCAGCGATTCTGTTTTTGGATTTTTTTTTTCTGGAAATACAGCTGGATAAAACAAAAACATGTCTGTCTCCATTTAAGGCTGCAAAGCAACAAAATGTGATTATTTTAAAGAGGGGTGATTCTTTTCTATACCCACTGTATGTATATATATGTACAGTCAGGTCCATAAAATTGGGACATCGACACAATTCTAATCTTTTTGGCTCTATACACCACCACAATGGATTTGAAATGAAACAAACAAGATGTGCTTTAACTGCAGACTTTCAGCTTTAATTTGAGGATGTTTACATCCAAATCAGGTGAACGGTGTAGGAATTACAACAGTTTGTATATGTGCCTCCCACTTTTAAGGGACCAAAAGTAATGGGACAGATTAACTATCATAAATCAAACTTTTACTTTTTAATACTTGGTTGCAAATCCTTTGCAGTCAATTACAGCCTGAAGTCTGGAACGCATAGACATCTGCTCTGCCAGGCCTCTACTGCAACTGTCTTCAATTCCTGCTTGTTCTTGGGGCATTTTCCCTTCAGTTTTGTCTTCAGCAAGTGAAATGCATGCTCAATTTGATTCAGGTCAGGTGATTGACTTGGCCATTGCATAACATTCCACTTCTTTCCCTTAAAAAACTCTTTGGTTGCTTTCACAGTATGCTTCGGGTCATTGTCCATCTGCACTGCGAAGCGCCGTCCAATGAGTTCTGAAGCATTTGGCTGAATATGAGCAGATAATATTGCCCGAAACACTTCAGAATTCCTCCTGCTGCTTTTGTCAGCAGTCACATCATCAATAAATACAAGAGAACCAGTTCCATTGGCAGCCATACATGCCCACGCTATGACACTGCCACCACCATGCTTCACTGATGAGGTGGTATGCTTTGGATCATGAGCAGTTCCTTTCCTTCTCCATACTCTTCTCTTCCCATCACTCTGGTACAAGTTGATCTTGGTCTCATCTGTCCATAGGATGTTGTTCCAGAACTGTGAAGGCTTTTTTAGATGTTGTTTGGCAAGCTCTAATCTGGCCTTCCTGTTTTTGAGGCTCACCAATGGTTTACATCTTGTATTCCCTCTGTATTCACTCTGGTGAAGTCTTCTCTTGATTGTTGACTTTAACACACATACACCTACCTCCTGGAGAGTGTTCTTGATCTGGCCAACTGTTGTGAAGGGTATTTTCTTCACCAGGGAAAGAATTATTCGGTCATCCACCACAGTTGTTTTCCGTGGTCTTCCAGGTCTTTTGGTGTTGCTGAGCACACCGGTGCGTTCTTTCTTTCTAAGGATGTTCCAAACAGTTGATTTGGCCACACCTAATGTTTTTGCTATCTCTCTGGTGGGTTTGTTTTGTTTTTTCAGCCTAATGATGGCTTGCTTCACTGATAGTGACAGCTCATTGGATCTCATATTGAGAGTTGACAGCAACAGATTCCAAATGCAAATAGCACACTTGAAATGAACTCTGGATTAGACAACGACAGTTGAGAGTTATACTCTAGGTTACTCGACAGTGATAGTCACTTC
>BLSH010257939.1:801286-815472 GCA_018402905.1 Glandirana rugosa | reverse complement strand
GGGATTTACAGTAGGTCAGTCCCAAATGTAGATGAAATTATAACATGTCTAGAGTCTGACGTTTTAGTTGTTACGACATAACGTGGTATATGGGAACAACTAGTGATTGTTCTGTAAAGTAAATTCATTCTCGTAAAGCAAGAACCTAAGACGGTAAACAATAAAAATTTTTCACGTCAACGGAACAACCAATGCCAATACAATCCTGTCGATGACCTCTTTTTTTTTGTCCGACAAGTTGAAACAGGAAATTTTCCAAATTACAGTCTTGAAATTTCTCAGTTAGATGTGCAACATTTTCAAAATTGGGTTGTCTTAAATTAACGTACATTATTTCATATACGGTAATTAACGAAGAATTAAATTCTGTTGGGTTAAAACTTTTACAACGTGTAGATTGACTCTTTAAAGTTCTGACATTAAACCTTTTAAAGGACAAAGTTGAACAGCCTGTTTTTTTTTCTCCAGTAGCTGTCCTAACATAACCGTAACCAACAAGGCAACTGCACTTTTTAAAAATAACAAATGGCAGAATCCAAGAACGAAATGCTCTTACTTAAATGAAATGTCTTGTTAGTGATCAACAAGGGTATATGGTGCAATACAGCATTGTTGATTTTGCAGTCTGAGATCTGTACAATATTAAAGTAGATGTAAACCCTGACTGGATGACATTTAGGGGGGGATTTACTAAAACTGGTGCACACAGAATCTGGTGCAGTTGTGCATAGTAACCAATCCGTGTCTAACTTCAGCTTGTTCAATTAAGCTATGGCAATAAAACATAGAAGCTGATTGGTTACTACGCACCAGATTCTGTGTGGACCAGTTTTAGTAAATCTCCTTCATAGTTTATCAAAACACTGTGTATCATAAACAATTGTCTTTTTTGTGTTATATATATATATATATATATTTTTTTTTTTTTTTCTTAGAAAACACTGTTTTCACCTTTCTATTTGCTCCTGATGGTGACCATGACAGAACATGCCTGTATATTGATCATCAACACATACGCTTACTGTCTCCATCGAATGCCCAAGTGACATGTGGACAATGTAGGAGAACAGCTGAGAGACAAAGACAGAATGTTGTCACCCTATAACAGAAAGAACAAGTAATTTGATTGTAGGATCACCAGGTATTATTTTAATGAAAACTATAGATTTGAATTTGATTTTGAAATTACATTAAAGTCTATACAGAGTTTAAACTTCAGGAGGACCTACGCTGTGAAAGCTGTTCTAAAAAAAAAAGTGCAATCATCTTTAGATGTTATAAATCTATGTAATTTGGGATCATAGCTACATTGGATTTGCATCCAGTCAGGCAGGCTCTTGCACTACTAGGTTTTGTAAGATCTGAAGGAGACTGTATAATCAGATTGAAATTTGTTGGGTAAACTTTAGGGGATCTCAAATTGCAGAAACAGGTGTAGATAAGCACAATGTCAGGAATCACACCACATCTCTTCGTTTGAGAGGTTAAATGTAAAAATACTGCATACATTCACACTTGCAAAATTATGGATTTTGTGTCTACCATAATAGGTTTCCCGGCTGATATGGAGGCATAGTGGCAGGACCTGGAATTTCCTATGACCTCTTGGTTTCAGCTCTGCTGGCTACTCAACCCAGAGGTAATAGGCTTTCCACTCCTAAGTCTTAGTATATCATTTTACTCCTATATTTGTATAAGGTGCAGAGAAAATCACTGCAGAGAAAAGTGGGCCTTCTAAGTTTTATCCTGTGCTCTCCATTCTCATTTGATAAGACAACTGCATTTTTAAAAGAGAATTATTTTTTTAAGAAAAAAAAGCATACTCACCTAGATGGCTGTAGCACTGATCCTAGCTGCAGCTGTGCCCCTTACTGATTAAACACCGCTTATCGCTTCAGCCTGCAGAGAGAGACTCTCTGTTCTGCCCCTCCAGTACTCACTGGAGCAATGGTCTGTGGAGAGGGCGAAGGAGCTCTCAGCAGCTCACTGAAAGGCTAAACCAGTTGCCAGTCCAGGCATCTTTTCCAAGCCTGGACGGTCTGGACCAAGTCTATGATGTCAGCCAATAGTTGACAAGGTCTGAGATGTCAATCTCAATCAATATAACAGCGCCAACCCAGATAGTTATACAAGTAATATCTGATAGTCCACATGAAAAGTGACATAGTGCTCCAAAAGTGCTCTTCCGTGCTCTATTGCAATATTCAGTGCAGTAAAGTGACAAAGTGAATGGTGACCCTCTTGTGCCCTCACTCACCAAACAGAATGGACCCGCTGCTTTTCAGTCAGTGGGTCAAACAAGCTGTACTCTGGTGGGGGCAACGATCCTGATCCTAATCAAACTCTGATGCTGGAATAATCCGCACGTAAAGGCATCAATATTCAACGGATCCCAAGACACTCAGAAAATAAAGGAAGATTCCATAGTGCACACTGTAAACGTACTGACTTTATTGCACAAATAAAATCCTACTTACAAGAATCCAGTGGTTTGCAGACATCAATCAAATAAAATCAGGGGACTGTAATGGTGTGCGTCCCACTCAGTGACCACTACTGGCAGAAATGGCGTCGGTGACCGTGATGGACCGGAAGTGACGTCAATGCGTTTCGCTTGTAACTAGAGCGTCATCATAGACGATACTACGGTCCATCACTCTCATTCTATAACAGGGATGTCGCCGCCCATCCGCTCCACAAAGGATCAATGGGAGTGGACACCCAGGAAATTTCCAAATGTCCCTCACGGGCACCTGCCATACAACCTTGTAAGCACCATCTGGTGGTTAACTAAGGGATCTACACTGTATTAAATAGAAATGTCACTCGAACGTAGCCAAACATAAGTATGGCAACGTACGGGTACATGAGATAATTCCTCGTCATCTCCGGATCAACCTTGAAAATTGATCAAATAATTATTTAAGAACAATCATGTATAAATATATATAATCAAATATCATCTCCATACATTAAATTATGAACATACATAAATAAAATAAAATAAATAAACACATAAAATAATATTACATTGATTATAAAAAAAACTGTAGATTAATGTATACATGGAAATAATGTATTGTATATTCTATACACCAAGAGACTAATCAACAGCTATCATAAATTAAAATAATGATGAATTGTCACTCCATATAGGCAGATGCCAGTTGGCTTGTAATTTGAATAATGGGACAGATCATCACCAATTAGACAAATAACAATTGATATCTAAATCAATGTTTAAACCAAGTGGAACCAAGGTGCTCATCCTATGGATCCACTGGGTTTCATTCTGTGAAATGGCCTGGGTGAGGTTCCTGCCCCTTCAATGGTTCTCGACCCTATCAATCCCACAAAATCGTAGATGGCTAGGGTCTCTATTGTGAACCAACCTAAAATAGTTGGAGAGGCTATGATGTCTAAATCCCTTTTTAATATTCTGCACGTGTTCTCTTAATCTGATCCGTAGTTTCTGTGTCCTGCAGCCTATATATTGTAGACCGCATGTGCAGGTGAGAAGATATGTGGCATGGGTCGTGTCACAAGAAATACATTTCTTAATTTCATAGTATTTGCCAGTGATTGAAGATTGAAAATGTGTGGTTTTACGTTTCCTAAATATCAAAGTTTTACACATAGTGCATCTCCCACAGCTGAAAAAACCAACCTGATCGAGAAATGTACATGTTTTCTGAGGTGGATTAACGACATTATGTGCTATCTTAAGTCGCAGAGATGGATGCTTAGTATATACGAAACGAGGTTTTGGCGGTAATACTTTTGCCAATTCTTTATCTCTCAACAATAGTGGCCAGTGGGCTTTGATGATATACTCAAACTGTCTATATTCTCCAAAGAAGCCCATCATAAAGGATACACTGGGGTCCAGCGAGCTCCTTTCTTGGGGTTGGAATAATGATTCCCTATCCAGGTTTCTAACTGAATCCTTAATCTTTTCCAACTCTCTTTTTTTGTATCCCTTTTCAACAAACCGTTGGAGAATGACCTCAGCCTGATGGTCAAAATCCACAAGGGTATTACAGTTCCGTCTAATTCTAAGCATTTGTCCCCTGGGGATGCCATCCAGCTATCTTGGATGATGGCAACTCCCCAGAGGTATATAACCATTACGGTCTACATCTTTAAAGAAGGTTCTAGTGTAAAGTCTATCACCACTTTTATAGATGGTAAGATCTAAATAATTGATACTATCTTGTCCAATTTGTTCTGTGAAAGAGATCGCAAGGGAGTTTTCTCCCATGTTGTTCAAGAAATCTAGAAGGGACTCCTTTGTGCCTGACCACACGATTAAAATATCATCAATGTATCGTCTAAACAATTTTAGCTCAGGGGAGGGTTGGAAAAAATGGCCTGCTCTTCCCACCAACTCATGAATATGTTGGCTATCGATGGGGCGTACTTTGCCCACATCTGATTTATTGAGGATTAGTCAATGACAAACAAACGTATGCAGAACTCAAAGGTGATCCCACCAATAAATATAAAGCAAAATTAAAAAGAATATTGCAACGAGGTTTATAAAGAGGTATTCTAAATAAAAAGGAAGCATGGTAGTTGATACCGGATGCACCTAAAGTAGCAGTAATATAAAAAATTCATAAAGATTTGCAGAAGCCTCCTGGGAGACCTATCATTAGTGGAGTGGACTCCCTGTTTGCAAGAACAGGTGAATATTTGGATACCTTCTTGCAACCATTAACAAGAAAGTACCCCTCATTTTTGAAAGATAGTAAAGATCTTATGGCCTCCCTTAGAACTATACGTATAGATGGCAATTGTTTATTAGTTAGTGGCGCTGTTATATTGATTGATCTTGTATGCAGTTATCACCTGAGTACAGAAGCCCCGAGTTGTTGCATATACTGTCATGGTAGTTTTTTTCAGCACTTCACAATCTATATGTAATAATATTTATTTATATAACATTTTTTAACACTTTATTAAGTTGGTCCACTAATAGATATTTAATGTTTGTTGGTATAACGTATTTGGGTTGGCGCTGATGTGTATTTACAATCTGTGATGTCAATCGGCTGAAAACAGGTCACAGGAGTGCAGAACTAACTGCACTCCTGTGATCCATAGCACAAGCGTAGCCAGAAGAGCTTTGGCTATGCTTCTCCTTTAAACCAATGGCTGAAAAAAGTGCAAGATATGGAGGATTAAGGTAGGGATAGAACTGCCTTATTACATGGCTAGTTCATGGAAAATAATTAAAGCGGTTCCTAAATTGAACATCCTGTGAGGGAATGATTGCATTACTTCCCACAAATGGTAGCACTGTTTTATTGCTTCCCACTAAGGATGATGGCTAGGCTAGGTTAGACAATTTGGCATACGTATAGAAGGAATTATGGATATCATAAAAGTTTGTAAGTAAGAAATAAGGCAGATTTGTTCAGGGTACAGTTAAGCCATAATTAATCTTACTAAATAGTCAGAATCTTTCATTTTTGTTTATATGGCATTTTTATTTTAGAGAAATATGTTTAGGCTAACTAAATTTTGATCTGTATTGGCATTTATTTGCCCTTTTTTAAATATTGCCAAAGAAGGACATGGTTCTGACCACCATGTAGCATTCACCTTACACCCAAACCCACTTTTTAACTGACCATAGCAATAGTTTGAGCACAGGTACACACTGTAAGTGTTTTGCATGATAACAGTAAATGATATTTGAAGACCTCTGCCACCAAAGTCACAAACTTCATATTTGTGGATATTTGTTATAACCTGTTTATATTTATTGGTTCTGTTACTGCAAGATTGTTTGTCAGATCACTAGTAAAACTTACCAATACCACATCAAAATTATTTGAGAATAATATTTTTAGCACTACCCCCTCAAGAGCCGCTAGTATATTTGGGTCCTCATCACTGGTCACTAGGCAGAGCTCTACCCCTTCTGACACCACTCAAATACTTGAGCCAGGGAACTTCCCGGCTACCACACAAGGAAAATACTTGCACACATTTATAAACTAAATAAGTAAGCTGTATTGAAATCAATAATAAGTCAATGATAAATTATACACTTCAGCACAGGAACATAGCGATACAATGCAATACCCCTTTAAGGTGTGTCCACCCATCCTGCAGGACTGAGAATATAAATTATAGCTCTGTCTGGGAGATATTCCCCAAGTGAGATAAAAGAGAGTAACAAGAACCTATGGCTAACTCACTTGTAAGTCTTCAGTATGTTTAAGCACAAAAAAAGCTGGTAGAATCAACTACACACAAACAACTGTAAAGTTATTTCCTCTGTCGGCTCAGTTGGGGTCCATAAGCTGGCACTCAGTGATAGGTACTGTCCCTTTAAATTGGGAAGAAGCAAAGTAACTCCATTTTTGGTGACAAATGATTCTCAGAGTTCTCCTTAATATGTAGTAGATATGTAGTGCATAGATGGACAAGGTTCACTTTGGGATATGAAGTTGATAATAAAAGTCACATTAAAATTGGATGTAAATCCACCACTCGCCCAGTATAAACGAATGGCATAGTATTAATGTATATGTACATGCAAGCCTCCTGCATGTATCCCTATCATGCAAATGGCATTCCTTTCAGCAGTAGCAGACTTGCAAAACATAAGAATCAGTGGGTGTTTTTCTTTGCTGAAGCTTGGTGGGTGGAGTTGTGATGTCACAAGACTTCCCACCCAGCTCTATACTGAGAGCTGGAGGAGATGGGAGGGGGGGTGTGAGACTCTTTTTGCTCCGTGCAGGAGATAAGAAAATCACCTGTCAGTCACACAGCATGGGATGAAACATCTCCTATTTCTCCCACAGTTGTTTTTTTTCCTACTGAAAAAAGATAAGAGTATTACTCAGAGTTGGATAAACTCTTTGTGGCAAAACTGGGCACAGATGACATGATATCCTCTCCTGTAAAAGATAGAAGTGTCAGTAAATTTTTTTTTTTTTATGGTTTGCATCCACTTTAAGAATGGAGAGGGGAGAAAAGGTAAGGTGTATGTCCTAATAAATAATAAAGTTGAACTTGGGTGGCAAACTCCTTACTTAGGCGGCTTGGGTTTGGGTCAAAAGTAGCCACAGAATTCTGCTTAGCAGGGGCTAACTCAGTCAAGTAACCAAGGCAATAAGGCAATATTTAAAGATCTCTGGCCCATATACTACTTGCAAAGGCATATGCTGAAGAGTGTCCTTGAACTTGTATGAAACTATGTGTCTGCAACAAGGGTAACATTAATTGGGACAGGAAACCTCTCACCCAGTACTTTGGTAAAGCAGGGCAAAGCGATGAGTGTCCAGCTGGGTGCCCCATTGTCTGAAGAAGTAGCTACGAAGATGGTGATGATGACTTCCACAATCCTACAGCAAATAGTTCTCAACGAGTCTGCCTTTCACAGGATACCCAGCTTCTTAATGCCAATTTTAGCTCCTCTGACTAACTAAGGTCCCATCCAGGCCCATGTGGCTCCTCACAGATTCTGCACACACCTCCTCTCATCAGCCAATTTTATTTTCAACTCCCCTCCGTGTTCCTAAGCTTTTACTTATATCCACTCACGTCCCCTGTCGATTGCCTCTGAATCTCAGCTCCACTGTGAGGAAAAGGTCTACTTCACACTATACAAATCACAGCAGTCTTTGTACTCCAGTACTGGAACTACATTGAGCAGAGATGTTAGACACTGCCATCTTGTGGTCAAATATTAATCTGCATTACAGTAACAGTGCACAGTGTTACATATTTCTCAAAACAACTTTAAAAACCATAATAAATCTCATGCATAAACATCATTTATGTGATAACATCATTGAATAGTGAATACATAGCATATTAAAAACATAAGCATCCAATATTCTTCAAGTGATAACATTATTTCTATTTTGCACCTTCATCTCAGGATTAGACAAGCACTTACTTATTGCGTTGGTGTAAAGCACTCATTGAAAATGAGTAGTCAGCCTCTCTTCTGACACTCTGATTTCAAAAGGTTGCCTTTCTCACTTTCATGGAGATATAAGCATAAAACAGGAGATTTACTAAAACTGAAGCACTCAGAATGTGGTGCAGCTGTGCAAGGTAGCCAATCAGCTTCTTACTTCAGATTGTGTAATTAAAGTGGAGCTCCATCCAAAAGGGCAAGCTCCTCTTGCTTGCACACTTCCCGCTCCACTGCCACATTTGGCACTTTTTTGGGGGGGGGCAGATACCTGGTTCATCTACAACAATGTACAGAAGACTGCGGGACCAACCAGAAAGCGTAGAGAGCGGAGTAAGAAACTGTTTGTTTTTTTTTGCCTGCACTCGAAGCCGATTGAAGCATGTGTAGTAGCATTTAATTAAATCTCAACTTTGGTATACGCAAAAAATGCCTCAATACAAGGGTCTTGTGCACCTTTACTTGAATCTTGGGAGTGCTTTGTGTATTTCTGGCACATCTGTGCATTAATCCAGTGTGAAACTTTTCTTCATGAGCTTCCTGTAATAAAGACCGGTCATTGCTGCTCTCTCCATCTGCAGAGTGACTGGTCTCCCAAAGCTCATCTCTCTGCACAGGCTATGTACAGCACAGTCACTGCAACTTTTTTATGAGTTTCACTCAACTGAAACTGCCCTACTCAAACTCACCAATGACCCACATACTGCTAAAACCAATGGCCAGTACTCCATACTCATACTCTTAGACCTCTCTGCTGCCTTTGACACAGTTGACCACCCACTCCTCCTCAATAAACTCCACTCTCTTGGCCTCCGTGACACTGCTCTTTCCTGGTTCTCCTCCTACCTATCTCAGCGCACCTTCAGTGTCACATACAACAACATCTCCTCCGCTCCTCTGTCTCTTTCTGTTGAGGTACCCCAAGGCTCTGTCCTTGGGCCCCTCCTATTCTCCCTCTATACCTCTTCCCTGGGCCAGTTGATAACTTCCCATGGCTTCAACTACCACCTCTATGCTGATGACACCCAGATATATCCCTCGACTCCTCAACTCTGCACCTCCATCTCCTCACGCATCATAAACTTACTGAATGACATATCGGTATGGATGTCATGCCACTTCCTTAAACTCAATCTTTCTAAAACTGAGCTTGTAATATTTCCTCCTCCTTGGTCCCCTCCTCTTGACTTTACCATTAAGATCAATGGCACAACCTGGTCCTTCCACACAAACCAGGGTGCTGGGCGTAATTCTTTCAGCCCCCATATCCAATCACTGGCTAAATCTTGCCGCCTCAACCTCCGCAACATCTCAAAAATTTGCCCCTTCCTGACTAATGACACCACAAAACAACTTATTCACCCCTTGGTTATTTCCGGCCTTGATTACTGCAACTCCCTCCTCTCCGGCCTTCCGTTACAAAGGCTATCCCCCCTTCAGTCTATCATGAATGCTGCTGCCAGACTTGTACACCTTACTAACCAATCCACGATTGCTGCCCCACTCTGCCAATCCCTTCACTGGCTTCCCCTAACCCACCGTGTAAAATTCAAAATACTAACCACAACATACAAGGCCATCCACCACACTGCCCCCAGCTACATCGCCAATCTCATCCGCAGATATCACCCCAATCGTCCTCTACGCTCCTCCCAAAACCTCCTTCTCTCTAGCTCCCTTGTTACCTCCTCCCATGCTCGCCTACAGGACTTCTCCAGAGACTCTCCCATCCTCTGGAACTCCCTGCCCCAGAATGTCCGGTCAGCCCCCACCCTGTCCGCCTTTAGGCGATCCTTGAAAACTCACTTATTCAGGGAAGCCTACCCCACCTCCACCTAAGACCCGTGCTTGAGTCAGCTCTATCAGATCATCCCCTGCAGCCATTACCTTTTGTACCCCCTCCCCCTCCCTTTAGATTGTAAGCTCTACAAGCAGGGCCCTCCTATTCCTTCTGTATTGAACGGTATTGTAATTGTACTGTGTCCCTTCTTTATTGTAAAGCGCTGCGCAAACTGTTGGCACTATATAAATCCTGTATAATAATAATAATAATAATATGGCAATTTCTGGGTTTGAAAAATTGTTTTGTGCACACAAATGGATTTATATTCTTTGTGGCTATTGAGGAATGAACATTAATGTTTTTGTTCCCAGAGTTCATCTTTAATTTTGTTAACATTAGTTTATATTTTAAGTGCTGCACCCTACCTTTGGTTCACAATTCAGTAAATATTTAAAATATAAAAAAATTTGATTCCACACCAAAATATCCCTTACCCCTCTAAAGAAGTATTGCGAATAAGTGCTCTATGTTCCCAATATACATTTAAAGTGATTCTAAAAGTTTTTGCTTTTTTTTGCTTTTTCTCTTTTAAATAGCAAACATGTAATACTTAACCGGCTCCCGACCGGCTCGCGTACATTTACTGCTGCATAGTGTCGCTGCCCTGTGAATTGCGGTCTATAAACGGTGGCTCACACATGCGCTGTAGGTCTCATGCCCACCGCACTCTGCAGGAGTGTAGCCGTGGCTCGGGTGGACTCGATCTCTGCCGGTGAGCCGCGATTGCCTAGCAGGGAGGAAGAACGAGGAACCGCTGATGTAAACACGGCAGTTCCCTGCTCTGTCAGTGGGCATGTAAGAGATCTACTGATCCCTGTCACTGGGATCAGTTATATCTGTTATGCCCCTGGCAGCCCAGCCCCCTCACAGTTAGAACACGCCTAGGGAACACAGTTAACCACCAGATCACCCCCTGCAGGTTAACCCCTCACTGCCAATGACATTTACACAGTAATCAGTGGATATTTAAATTTCTGATCGCTGCATAAATGTCATTGGTCCCAAAAAAGTGTAAAAAATGTCCGACATATCCGCCCCAATATCGCAGTCCCAATAAAAATCGCAGATTGCCGCCATTACTAGTAAAAAAAAAAATTGTAAAAACGCCAGAAATGAAGTCTCATGGCTTGTAAATGCGGCAACTTTTGCACAAATTAATCAATAAATGCAGATTGTGATTTTATTTCCAAAAATATGAGGAAGAATATAAATCGACCAAAACCGATGAATACATTTGTTTTTATATATTTTTTTGGGGTATGTATTATAGCAAAAAGTAAGAAATATTGTTTTTTTTGCAAAATTGTTGCTCTTTTTTTGTTTATAGCGGTGATCAGAAACGATGGAGTGGTGATCAAATACTACCAAAAGAAAGCTCTATTTGTGGGAAAAAAGGATGCAGATTTCATTTGGGTACAAAAACGCACGACTGCGCAATTGTCAGTTAAAGCGACGCAGTGCCGAATTGCAAAAAGTGCTCTGGTCCTAACGTGGGAAATCCTTCCCGGCTGACGTGGTTAATTGTTTCTGTGCAATAGTTTTGCGCAGAGCAGCCCTGATCCTCTTCTTTTTCGGTCCCCCCCGCTGGCGGTCCTGGCCCCCCCCCCCTGTTGAGTGCCCCCAATAGCGCTGGCGGTCCTGGTCCCCCCCCTGTTGAGTGCCCCCAATAGCAAGCCTCTTGCTATGGGGGCACTCGAGCAGGATCACTCCTAAGCTGTGCATCTGGGAATGGACATTGTCCATTCACAAATGTAGCGTAGTTCAGCCCTTCCTCCCACTGGCCTCATTGGCTCACTGGATGTGATTGACAGCAGCAGGAGCCAATGGTTCCCACTGCTGTGTGAGCCAATGAGGGAAGAGAGACAAGGGAGAGCCGATGCTCTCATGCACATTGCTGGATCGAGATGGGGCTCAGGTAAGTATTAGGGTAAAAAAAACCTTCTGCATTTAGAACCACTTTAAACAGTTACAAAGGTAATATACTTGAATGAAAACACAAGAGACATTTGCCTTTTCAATCATTTATTCAACAAAAATATGAATAGATGTCAATACATGTAATGGTGTTCTAATGAAAATGTAAGTACACCCTTGGCCTCAGAAGTTCCTATTGCCTCCTTCAGCAGAAACACTGTAGGTGTTTTGTAAAACTGCCCAACAGTCTCTGATATCAATTCTAGCCACTTCCATACTGGGCCTATTCTGGAACTCCTCTCCTACAAGTAAAAATCATCATTTGTTTGCAAGAAAAGTACTCAGAACCCCCAAAGATGATATATGTTTTTTTATCAGAGACTTTAAGGAATACAATGGCAATCATTGCAACTTTTTACGTCCCACAGCATTTGCGCAGGAATTTTTCAAACTAGCTTTTTTTGGAAAAAAAAACTGTTTCATGAATTAAAAAAAGACAAAACAGTAAAGTTAGCCCATTTTTTTGTATAATATAAAAGATAATGTTACACCTAACACGTCATGCTTTAAAATTGCGCACACACGTGGAATGGCGCCAAACTTTGGTACTTAGAAATCTCCATAGGTGACACTTTAAAAATGTTTTACAGGTTACCAGTTTAGAGTTACAGAGGAGGTCTTGCACTAAAATTATTGCTCTCACTCTAACACATGTGGTGATACATCACATGTTTGATTTGAACGCCGTTTACATATGTGTGTATGACTTACGTATGCGTTTGCTTCTGTACGTGAGGACGCGGGGACGGGGGCGTTTTAAATTTTTCTTTTTTATATATTGTTTATTTTAGCTTTATTTTTTACACTGTCTCTTTAATTTTGTTATCACTTTTATTCCTATTACAAGGAATGTAAACATCCCTTGTAATAGGAAGAGTGCGTGACAGGTCCCCTTTATGGAGAGATCTGGGGTCTATAAGACCCCAGATCTCTCCTCCAGACTAGAAAGACCGAGATAAAAAAAAAATGAATGACCCCGGCCTTTCCAGACACATCCCCAGCTTTGTTTACTAAGGCTGGCCTGGATGTGACTTCATAACGTCATGTCTGGGCCTCCGAGGATCATAGAGATGACTGGGAACCATCTGGTCACCAGTCATCTCTTTGATCAACTTTTGGCGCTGACGGATTCATTCTCCGGCTCCTCGATCATACGGTCGATCCCGGAGAAGCACCGGAGGGGGGCGGGAGGGGGGCTGAACTGCCGCTATGATCATTCTTATGGTGCACAGAAACGCCAGCCAAAAAAGATGATATCTGAATGATGCCTGTAGCTGCAGGCATCATTCAGATATCCCCATTTAAAGTCCAGGGCGTCATATGACATCCTTGGGCAGGAAGTAGCTAGGAAACATTTGACCACTGCAATGAAAAATTCCTTCAGTTGCAAAATGTTTCTTGCTTGCATGAACTGTCCAGTTTCAATCCCCGTACAACATTTCAATGAGGCCCAAACCAGTGCTTTTATTAGAGCAGTCCATAACCCTACACGCCATTCCTTTTTGGATGTGCTAGCGTGCTTTGGATTGTTTGGTGTTGATGATGTATTTCCAATTAACTTTTGAGCAGATAGCTTCACACTCTCGCCAAGCACTTTGATATAATGAAGAATTCATATTTGACTCTATGTCTTCAAGCTGCCCAAGCCCTAAAGCAGAAAAACAACTACGAACTATAGTTATTCCAAAATCATGTTTCAAAGTTGATATAAGGTTCTTCTCCTACAATGTTGTTTTCATTTGATGCCAAACTGTTGCTTTAGCCAAACAACTCTGTCTTTTCTTTATCAGTTCACAGTAGTGATGAATCAAATGTAGATTGGGAACAGGAGGGTTTGGCGAAATTTACTGAAGTTCAGATATGGAATCCAAACCCTATTGAAGTCAATAGAAGCTGAATCTTAGAAATCCATACTGGTCATTTTCTAATAGTTAATTAATAATAGGCAAGGTATTGTCAAAAAAATGGCATGGTAAGGGGAGTATTTCCTTACATACGGTATCTCACAAAAGTGAGTACACCCCTCACATTTTTGTAAATATTTTATTCTATCTTTTCATGTGACAACACTGAAGAAATGACACTTTGCTACAATGTAAAGCAGTGAGTGTACAGCTTGTATAACAGTGTAAATTTGCTGTCCCCTCAAAATAACTCAACACACAGCCATTAATGTCTAAACCGCTGGCAACAAAAGTGAGTACACCCCTAAGTGAAAATGTCCAAATTGGGCCCAATTAGCTATTTTTCCTCCCCGTTGTCATGTGACTCATTAGTGTTACAAGGTCTCGGGTGTGAATGGGGAGCAGGTGTGTTAAATTTGGTGTTATTGCTCTCACTCTCTCATACTGGTCACTGGAAGTTCAACATGGCACCTCATGGCAAAGAATTCTCTGAGGATCTGAAAAAAAGAATTATTGCTCTACATAA
>BLSH010257939.1:784076-799910 GCA_018402905.1 Glandirana rugosa | reverse complement strand
GCTCTCAACTCTCCCATCCTGGTCACTGGAAGTTCAACATGGCACCTCATGGCAAAGAATTCTCTGAGGATCTGAAAAAAAGAATTATTGCTCTACATAAAGATGGCCTAGGCTATAAGAAGATTGCCAAGACTCTAAAACTGAACTGCAGCATGGTGGCCAAGACCATACAGCGGTTTAACAGGACCACTCAGAACAGGCCTCGCCATGGTCGACCAAAGAAGTGCTCAGCATCATATCCAGAGGTTGTCTTTGGGAAATATATGTATGAGTGCTGCCAGCATTGCTGCAGAGGTTGAAGGGGTGGGGGGTCAGCCTTTCAGTGCTCAGACCATACGCCGCACACTGCATCAAATTGGTCTGCATGGCTATCTTCTCAGAAGGAAGACTCTTCTAAAGATGATGCACAAGAAAACCCACAAACAGTTTGCTGAAGACAAGCAGACTAAGGACATGGATTACTGGAACCATGTCCTGTGGTCGGATGAGACCAAGATAAACTTATTTGGTTCAGAAGGTGTCAAGCGTGTGTGACAGCAATCAGGTGAGGAGTACAAAGACAAGTGGGTCTTGCATACAGTCAAGCATGTTGGTGAGAGTGTCATGGTCTGGGGCTGCATGAGTGCTGCAGACACTGGGGAGCTACAATTCATTGAGGGAATCATGAATGCCAACATGTATTGTGAATTACTGAAACAGAGCATGATCCCCTCCCTTCGGAAACTGGGCCGCAGGGCAGTATTCCAACATGATAACGACCCCAAACACACCTCCAAGACGACCACTGCCTTGCTAAAGAAGCTGAGGGTAAGGGTGATGGACTGACCAAGCATGTCTCCAGACCTAAACCCTATTGAGCATCTCTGGGGCATCCCCAAACGGAAGGTGGAGGAGTGCAAGGTCGCTCACATCCACCAGCTCCATGATGTTGTCATGGAGGAGTGGAAGAGGACTCCAGTGGCAACCTGTGAAGCTCTGGTGTACTCTATGCCCAAGAGGGTTAAGGCAGTGCTGGAAAATGATGGCGGCCACACAAAATATTGACACTTTGGGCCCAATTTGGACAAGGTGTGTACTCACTTTTGTTGGCAGTGGTTTAGACATTAATGGCTGTGTGTTGAGTTATTTTGAGGGGACAGCAAATTTACACTGTTATACAAGCTGTACACTCTCACTACTTTACATTGTAGAAAAGTGTCATTTCATCAGTGTTGTCACATGAAAAGATATAATAAAATATTTACAAAAATGTGAAGGGGGTACTCACTTTTGTGAGATACTGTACATTGGCGTGTGCAGGGGGCGTGCCAGATGTGCACTAAGCACTATGTGCAGTGCTGATTCCCACTACTGCCCAGGCTTCTCCTGTGTTGCCCCTGCCCCACAGTGCTGCAGGCTTCCCTCCTCTCCACAAACCCTAGCTGCTGTGGGGGATGTTTCAGGACAGAGAGTGGGGGAAGGGGCTAGTAAATATATAATTTACCAGCGCCTTCCTTTTCTAAATGAAGACAGTGAACACACCCACTCACTGTGTTCATTCATAACTGAAGCATAGTAAACTGTCCTGTCTATGCTTCAGTTTGTGAATGAACAGGAAGCCACTCAGCACTTCCCATTCATTAACTGTCCCGTGCAGCTGAGGCTGCAGAGAAAGGCATGTGTGTTTTAGCTTTGGGGTGCACACCCTAATGCAATAACCTGCGCACACCAATGCTTACATAACAATCCCAGGGGATGCCCTTGACCTGCCTGTGCAGTGGTGGATCTGCACAATGTATACAAACTACTACAGCAAAACTGACATAATTTTTAAGAAAAGAGGCTGTTTAAATTGCTGGCACATGACAGCTACTTTGTAAACAAACAGCTAGGGATTCCCATCATCTATAACAGGCCCTGAAGAAAAAAGAAAAACTCCATGGGGTTCCCCCTAAAAATACATACCACCCTTATCCTTGATGAGGGTCTGGTATAGATGTCAAGGGGAACCCCACGCAAAGACAAAAAAGTATATGGTCTCTATATGAATATTAAGGGGGACTCCTACAAAAATAAAAGAAAAAAAAGGATGCCCTCCCTTCCCTCCAAAATCCATACCATGACTTAAATATTTTGTCATGTCTATATTTGGTAGATGACGTTATATTCCGCTCTGGGGACTGGGAGCTGTCATTCATTGCGAGTGAGCGGCAGGTTAGGATGTGTCAGTGGGTTTTTCCTTTTGGACTTCATTCATCATGATTGATGAGGATCTGCATCACTGGATGATGTGGTTGACAATGGATTTATATAATGGTACATTGTTGTTCTTATGTTTCAATCATTTTTATTAAAGTTTTCAAAAGGATAGTAATTAAAAAGGAAACTACAGGTACAATAGAGTACAAAAGTTACAGATTAAATACGAAGTACCATAGCATAGCAACATGTGTTGTACTAGTCGTATAATAATCTTAGACTGCGGGTTTGAGATATGTAAATGCTTGCACTACTATCGGAGTAACAGCTGCATGTCCAATCAGGTGACCATGTGCAACATCCGTTTTCATGAAGCATGGATATATGAACATGTATGGACCCCCGATTGGACAAGACGCCCTCTTATATTAGGATTAAATCTTGTAATTAATATGCAGAGATTGTGTAACAAGGGATAAGAAAGTCATAAGTCACCCATTCACATAAGTAAACTGATAGGAGACAGTACATTATATGATATACAATTAATTTACCCTATCGGACCCAGGCTGCCTCCCCGGCCCACCCCAAAGGGAACACACTGTGGGCGAGGGAGTAGCCTGTTCTCAACTAGCTACCCATGATACACCTATCGGGTACCTTGTATTGCTTATGAATAAGAATGACCTGTAGAGGATAGGATAATTAAAGTTAAAAGGAAAAAAAAAGGTAAGAATATGAAATACTAGGAGCAAAAGGATAAAGCAAAAGCAAAACCTCTCCCACATTGAAATTATCAAACCTGGTCAGATGCTAGATGTCTTTCTCTTTCTCCACAGAGACCAGTTTAGGTGAAACCTATCTGCCCTCCCTTCTTTGTATGCTAAGATTTTCTCAAACGTTGCTATTTCGTCTACCAGTCTGATTACCTCTCTAATGTTTGGTGTCTCACCTGACCTCCACCTCCGCATTATTATTGAACGAGCCGCCATAATGATGTGCATAACTAATGGCCTTAGGGAATGGTGAATTTGCGAGATATTAATGCCAAGAATTTCTTGTTCGATATTTGGCTTTATTATGTTCCCAGTTATTTTAGAAATGAGTTTGAAAGTTTCTTGCCAAAAGCTACGAAGGTATTTGCACGACCATAACATGTGTGATAGAGTCCCAACCTGGCCACAACCCCTCCAGCATAAGTTTGTGTTGGTAGTGGCGAACTTGGCCATAATGTAGGGGGTGTAGTGCCATCTCAAGAACTTTACTGCAAGCTCCTGATAATTTGAGCACCGGGAGTATTGATAATTGTGTTTAAAAGCGTTAAGCCATTATGCTTCCGAATACGTTTTCCCCAGTTCTGATTCCCACTTTACCAAAGGAGATGGTTTGTTGAAATGAGATCTTGAGTTGAGGGAATTGTATATTAAAGTGGTAGTAAACCCTCCTATCCTTTTCAGCCAAGGAAGCTGCCATCTTGGCCTCTTTTTAACCTACAACTGCCATGATGCTGCACATGTGATCAGCTATGACACCAGCCATTGGATGGTTTGACAGTTTGGTTTAGAGCACAACCAATGGGAGTGTTACATTTCCGGCACGTTCCGGAATTGTAACTGATTTTTAAACTGTTAAATGGATGGGTTTACTACCGCTTTAAGGATATACCTTTCATTTCCGGATTTGCGGATTGCCAGAATCTCCAAATGGGCTCTGGCAATACACAATCCCTTGCCCCCAGGGATCGAAGTAATAAGGAAATCCTCACGTAGGAAAAATACTCAGATTTAGGTAGGTTAAATCTATTGGATAATTCTTGAAAAGGTCTAAGTTTGTTACCCATGCAAATGTCTTGCAAATTTTGTATGCCTCTGGTTTTCCATTGACCTAGATCTATATCATTAATACACCACTCTAAGGCCTCTAATGATATCGGGATTTTTACAACTGGTTGTTCGTGCGTACCCAAACTGGATAAGTAGTTCCATGCCTGAACAGAAGCCGCGATAGGGAGATCGTCTATTTTTTTACTTAGAGAGGAAAGATTGGAGGCCATTAATAGTGACACAGGGGATTTGTTCTTCATCCACGCCCTCTCTAGCTGACTCCAAGGTTTCAGGGGACTTTCAAAAAACCATGCCTTTAGTTGCTCTAGTATTGTGGCTATGTAGTAATCTTTCACATCTGGAAGGCCCAGGCCTCCTGCTAACTTATGCTTCCTCTGAATTTGCGATGGATATCTGGCTTTTTTCCCTGCCCAAATAAATTGGGATAGGAGTTTTTGCATTGTTGTAAAGAATGAAGAGGGTATTGGCATGGGGAGTGTTCTAAATTTGTATAGGATTTTGGGAAGTAACTTCATTTTAAATGCGGCCAGTCTACCCGACCAGGATAGGTAGTGGGATTTCATTCTATTAATTTCATTTTGTATTTCTGGGATTAAGGGAACAAAATTCACTTTAAACAAATTCTTGCATGGAAATGTTAATTTAATCCCTAAGTAAGTCAGGGGGTTATTAGACCAGCAGTAGGGGAATCTCCGAGTGAGGTTTGATTTCATTTTTGAGTTTATGGCTATGCTCAGTATGTGGGATTTGGAGGCATTGACTTTGTAGTAAGCTATATTACTAAATTGTTGTAGAGTTTTATGGATCTCTGGCAAAGAGCGGTCAGGCTCAAAAATTTAAAGAATTACATCACCCGCAAATAAGGAGATGACATGTTGCGAACCTAGGGAGGTTATGCCTTTTACCAAAGGGTTGGTTCTGATCCGTTCCGCCAGAGGTTCCATAACCAAAGCAAAAATTATTGGTGACAGCCCTGTCTGGTCCCGTTGGTTATTTTAAAATTACGAGAGAACATTCCTTCTGTAAATACATGTGCTGAAGGGGAGGGGTAAAGGGCAGAGATTGCTGAGAAAACTGGACCCTGTAGACCAAACTTAAGAAGGACTTTTCTAAGGTATCCCCAGTGCACCCTGTCGAAGGCCTTCTCTGCATCCAGAGCAAGGAGCAGAGAAGGTCTTCTCGAGCTCTCCATTATATGTAGGAGATTGATCATCCTTCTAGTAGCATCAGGGGCCTGCCTACCGGATATAAAGCCCACCTGGTCGGTATTAATCAGTTTTGGTAGGAATTTACTTAGCCTATTCGCTAGTAATTTTGCATAAATTTTCACATCTACGTTTAACAGCGAAATGGGTCGAAAGTTCTGCGGTTTATCAGGTTCTTTCCCCCGTTTGGGGAGGGTAACAATCGTGGCAGTTAGCATTTCAGGTGGAAAGTTAGCAGAAGAAGCGGCGGACCGAAAGACCCTCAATAAATGTGGGGTCAGGGTATCTGTAAAGAGTTGATAGTACTCTGAGGAGTAACCATCTGGGCCTGGTGATTTGTTTTTGGGCATACTCTTGATCAGAGTAGCTATTTCATTCTCTGTAAATGGTTGATTTAGTTCTGCGAGCTCGGTTGGATCGATGACTGGGAGAGATTGCCTTCAAGAATTCGGAAATATCACTACCAGTTGGTGTCTGGGTCTTTGTGCAAATTATATAAAGATTCATAGTAATCACTGAAGGCATTGGCTATTTCAGAGGGATTATAAACCCTGGTTTTTGTTTTGGGGTTATGTATGTGGCTGATTTTCTGTTTAATTAGTTTGTCTTTTAGTTGAGTTGCTAAGAATTTCCCTGCTTTGTTGCCATATTCGTACAAGTGTGCCTTCAGTGTCCTGATGGCCTTATCGTGTTGGAACATCAATAAGGATCTAAGTTCCTGTCGTTCTTCAAATAGTTGGTCCCTAATCTTTTGTGAGGTAGATAATTTATTGCTGGATTCAAGTTTGGAAATGGATGAGAGGAGGTCTCTCAACCGCCGCTCCCTCTGCTTTTTAATTCTCGCTGACATTTGAATAAGCAAACCTCTAATATAGACTTTATGAGTGTTCCATAGGGTGAAGGGATCCTCGACCGAGGGGGCGTTGATGTCAAAGAATTCTTTCAGTGCCGTCAAGATTTGTGTTTTATTCTCAGGTAAGAGTTAAAGTGTAAATGTCGTTTCGCCATCTATTTGCCCTGGTCTCGGTACGAAGATCCCCCACCACTACAGACACTGGAGCGTGGTCAGACCACGTGATACAATGGATTTCAGATTTAGTAATTTTTTGGAGCAAGAATTTATCAAACAAGAACAAGTCAATTCTTAAGTAAGTATGATGAGCGCTGGAAAAAAAGGTGAAGTCTTTCTCTTTGGAGTGTTGGCATCTCCATACGTCATAAAGGTTAGAGGAAGTTATAGCATTTTTCAGGGTAGCTCTACGTTTTTTATGTGGGTCAGAACCAGAGATATCCAGGTCTATATTTGGTATAGCGTTGAAGTCCCCACAAATAATTGTATGCCCTTGTTTCATGCGGTTAATCTTCTTCCAGATATTATTCCAGCAAGAAATTTGTTTTGTATTTGGCAAATACACATTAACTAAAGTATATTTGATCCGATTGAGCTCACATACAAGGATCAGGAATCTTCCTTTAGGATCTTCTGCTTTCTCTAGAAGTTTGAAATGCACTGAGTCTTTAACTGCAATGGATACCCCCCTCTTTTTGCAGGGACCATTTGCCATGAAGATATGGGGGAACTTCCTATGAGTGAACACAGGAGGTCTATGGGAGTCAAAGTGAGTCTCCTGGAAACAGATAATATCGCTCTTGAGGTTATGAGCTTCCCTCCAGGCCATTTGTCTTTTAAATGGGCTGTTTAGCCCCTTGACATTAAGTGACGAAATACGAAAGGACATGTTGAGGACTCCAATGATCTATTTCAATAGAGATGATAAGATTCCTTTAGGATACTGAAGAGTTGTGCTATCAGCACTCGGACTACGTCTGACCAATACCAAGGTTGGAAAAGCTTATGCGGGTGTGGAAAACGAATGAGTCACTGCAGAAGTCGTTCCTCTGTAAGCAAAAATGGAGATGGTTTGGAGTGGGAGTAGAAATGAAGAAAAATAAAAAGAGAGTAAGAGTAACATAAAAACAGATGAAAACATTAAGCCAGAACAATGGCAGTAAGGAAAAATAGGTGATTCGCATCAAGAATCTGTGCGGTCTACTGGCCGCTCAAAAAGGGGGTCAACAACAAGAACAAAATGTTAATTAACTGTGAAGGATTCACCTGCGCTGGGATATGTACAGTTTGGACAATGGTTTAAAACAATAATTTAACAAAAGACTGCTGCCCTCCAGAACTTTTCCTTGCAAAGAACAAGGTAAGTAAATGAATATAAAAGAGTGTTATTGGAGTTGGCGCTGTCTTCTGAAGGACTTCTGAACGGGAACTACCGAGTAGGAGGAAGGACCATAGCACACCAGGAAACCGAAGAAGACAAAGACCCCATTTACCACATGCGGGCTACCCCTGCAGGGGTAAGGAGACTCTGGTAAGTGAGGGCACAGGAGGGGAGCACAAGTCACCTTAAACTGAAGCAGGATCAAGCACGGAAGTCACCATTTACATATTTTGAGATCAAGCATCTGTATATACATCTATTTGTGTCGAATCAAAGATTGGGCTTATTCATCAAGACTGATATATATGAACATTTTTCTGATATTTATATATTTTCTTCACGGATATATTATAATTTTTTTTCACGGACTTATCACGGACATTGGTATAGAATTTTACGGATCATTATTCATAAGTTGTGGGATCATACCCGCTCACACATTTTGTTTTTACACTGATTTTCTATATATTTACAAATAATTAAGTCTCTTTTTTTAATAATAATTTTTTCTTCACGGACTTTTACGGACTCTTTACGGACATTAATGAAAAACACCATTTTGTAAGCACATTTGCACTTTTTTTATCTGTATATCTATATAGGTCAAGACAGCGCCAACTCCAACAATAACAAAAGGCAATATCCGGGGTTGCCAGAAGTGGAACTTGAAAAATAGAGAAGCTTCTTTGTAGTTAGCTTATTTCAGTATCAGAGTCACTATTTTGAGGCGAGGATGACTTAGGTTGTCAGTTGGTTCTTGGAATTCCAAGATTTGCCATTTCTTTAGCAGAATCAGTCCCTCCTTCACCGTGGAGACCACATGAGAGTCGTCATCTTTCGTTATCAGTAGTTTAGCTGGGTACGGCCATCTGTATGTTATACGGTGGTTGTTCAAGGGCTTTGTGATAGTAGCTAACTGTCTCCGTTGCTGTAAAGTAAAAGCCGATAGGTCATTGAAAAAGGACAACTCTTGTAAGGTTGTTGGAAGGTTATCTCGATCTCTTGTTACTCTCATGAGTTGGTCTTTAGTATGGAAAAAATGTATTCTCGCGATCGTGTCCCGAAGGAGGTGTGCTGGGACATGTTTAGTCCTCGGAAGTCTATGAATGCGATCAATAATTAGATCTTCCAGTGGAGCTTCTGGTAAAGCTGTTTTGAGTATATTTGTGAAGAATTTATTCAACTCTGAGGGTTTGATGGACTCAGGAATACCTCTGATTTTGACATTATTGCATCTTAAACGATCTTCAAGGTCTGCTAACTTCGTTTTGATCAACCAGAGTTCATCTTCCCTTTCGTTATGAGCATCCACCAGATCGTTGAATGTGGTTGCAAAGGCACTCATTTTAGATTCAATATGGGAAACCCTATTATTCACTTCTGAGACTTCAGCTTTAAATTGGTGCGCTAAGGACATAATGTCAGTGTGAATGGTAGATCTCAGCGACATTAGCATGTCTTTTAGAGTTGTATCCAAGACTGGAATGTCAGCCGTTGGAAAATTTGAGATTGAGTCTTGCAATTCTCTAGTGTCGTCCAATGATATATTTAGCTCACTTGGTGCAGGGGAATTGGCGAAGGAGCCAATTGTTTGCTTTTTGCAGGGCTGGCTGTGAGTGAGCAAGGCTGGTGCTCTTTGTGATGTGGATCTGCTAGTGTGGTGGCAGATTGTTGGTTAGTTTTAAATTTGTTATGCTTAGGTGTCTGCCGAATTGTATTATTGTTGTTGTCCATGCCCTCCGATAGATCTTTGATGGGATGGGCAAAAAAATCAGTCATTTTGCCAGGTTTGGCTCCTTCCTTCCTCTTCCTAGATGACACGGGTGTTGTAAATCAATGATAGACAGTAATACAAGAGATGAGTATATAAGCTTCAGGTAGCTTATGAGAGTTCTGGCAACCCTAATGGAGATACTAGTTGATTACATTATCAACATTGTCTGTCTCTGCTTTGATCCCTGTCACAGAGGGACCTTCCTTAAGTGAATTGACAGGGGTGGACCGTCCGTGCAGCACTGGATTTGCTTCCCTAAGGCTGTGGTTCGTGTCAGACGCCGGGCCAGGTGTACCAAGATGGCCGCCGGGCTGTTTCCGAATTGTCCCCTGATATATAATGGGTTCCCCAGGTGTAATAAAACAATCCTTATGTGTCACTGAAATATAGTGCCTCAGTACTGTGTATTCCTTTGGGCCCCCATTCCTAGGGCCTTATTAACTAGGCCTCAGTCAGATGGTATAGCGGTCACGATATGCCTCCGTAGGCCAGGTAGGTGTCCGGTAGGGTCTCTGGGGGGGAGAACCGTGGCGGGGAGTAGCTCCGGTGTGTTCCACCGAGCTATCGGCGGTCCTGGAGGTGTTGGTTAGGGAGGATGAGGCCCGGAACAGCCGTTCTGGCTAGGCCGCAAAAAGCCTCGGCCTAATTTCGGAGCTCCGCTGCTGCATGTCTATCCCGGTCCGCGTCAGGCCACGCCCCCACCTACATTGTTGTTTTTGACAAAAAGTGTCACTGTGTTTATTTACTGTTTACTTTTTTTGTAAATGAGTTTGGAAACTATGTACTCTTTACTTGTTTACATAGGGGGTGGCCCCTATGTAAAATATAATATAGATAGATAGATATCTAGCCAATGACCCCCTTAGGGGTGGCTGAGTGTTGTGGTCCATCTGCTCACACTGCCCTCAATCACATCCATACTGCACCCGGAGTCACAGAACAGGCTGGTATTTTGTTTTTTGTTTGTTTTATTAGGGGATTGAACTTGGATGGGGATTAGGGGTATTATGGAATGCCCATAGAATAAGTTGCAAACTTGCACAGGACCACTATATACAGCTCCGTATACATCTCCTCTTGTCCTCCAGCACATTACTTGCTCCAGTTACACTTCTTCCTCCAGCACATTACTTGATTCTCTATACTCTCCTCTATCCTGCACATTACTTGTTCCAGGTCCAGAAGGAAATTTACTAGGCCTTTTCCATTCCTCCAGCCTGACTAGCACATGGTGAGGCCTGCATTGCTATGTGCAGGGCCTCAGAACCACCCGTTACAGGTAGGGAAAGTTGATCCCCTAGTGTGTGGGTACACTGATGTGCTAGTTGGCCTGATGGACTACTACTCCCAGCCCACCTTCTTACTCCAGGCCCTGTCAGCCACTCCAGCTGTGTTGGCCTTCTCCACTGCGACCATGACACCATAGTCCCTTACTGACTTCTGCATCCTTCCCAGATTGTCTCTCACCCCAATCTGCTCCGGCATGCCTCTACAGCTTCCCAGGGTGTGTGCCACTCACCGACCGTTATTCTCCTGCTCCCTTGTGCTGCTCCAGGATCTCTTCCCTTCCTCCTGGCTGCACCCAAGTCCAGGCCTCAAGGTCAACCCCCCAGACTGGGGGCGCCCTCCCGGGTGAGGCCTCAGCAACCTCAGCTACATTCTAGCTCCAGCTCTTCCACCCGCACTACTCCTCCTCGATTGGGCTGACCCTGAGTATTTAAGAAGGCCTGCCCCCTGCCAATCCAGATTGGGGATTGGTCAAGGCTCCTTAGACTACTCCAGATGGCTACGCCTCCCTCCTAGCTCTCTGTCAAGGAACCTTCCTCCAGTTTCTAGAAAGATGTGGGAGGTCCTGGTGACCTCATCTGTGAATCACTCAATCCTCCCTGAGCCATTCCCAGCCCAGAAACAAAAACAATCAGGCCTGCACACCAGTCAGGCCTGATTAAATTTCCCTCACCTACCAAAAACCTATTCACACTAGCTCCCACCTACTGAGGGGCACAATAGATAGATAGATAGATAGATAGATAGATAGATAGATAGATAGATAGATAGATAGATAGATAGATAGATAGATAGATAGATAGATATAGACAAATATATGTATCTGTATTTATTTATATTCTGTATAGCTATAGACTATAATAGAAATAGAATAAAAATAACAAATGTGTGAATTCCCCATTCTTTTGTGTAAAGTAAGCCTTTTTAAGCAAGCTTTTAAACTACATATTTTATTCTTTATAGCATCCTTTATACTGAAGATGATTTATGGCAGATTGGTCTTCAGAGGCTACAGAAAACACTAAACTGCCCTTAAAATGACTTGCTGCCTCAGATGAGTCATCAGTGTTACCAAATGATCCTTTCCCTTATTATGTAACGGCAACAGATGTATTCAAAAATAGGTTGAAAATGAATATTTTGAATGACGTCTGAGACAGGACTTCATTCTTAGGTCTCCTAAGATTACTTATGTGTCTATGATGCAAGCGTGTGGGATTAACCTATATTTAATGAATAATCTGATTTCATAAGTCACATATTTCTGATTATCTCTGTAGCATCTTATTTTCCAATGCTAAGTCCAGCAATGAAAGACTGAATTCATTGTTTGTTTCTGTAGAAGGGGGTTACCAGTCATAACACTGTTATATGGCTTCTTCTTACATGCGCATACACAATCCAATTTCTTAAAGATTTAACTAAAGCTGGATAGTACAAATAAGATGAATGGGTCATAGTGAGCATGTAAAAAGTAAAGCTTGAATAGGAAACCAAAATAATCCTTTGACTGACAGAACATTGATTGATGGAATAAACTGTGCCAAAAGTGGGATAGCTGGAGTACACTGACCAAATAGGGCATATTGCTGGTATTAAGTTTGTAGGCAGGTGCCTAATTTATTTAATGGATTTTATGCATGTGTTGCCATGTTGCTATATTTTGCACTGTAACTTTAAATTGCTGGCAGGTGCATAGTTGCTGAGCCATGACTTGCCTGTGTGTGTGAGCCTAGCTCTGTGGCTATATATAGAGGACAAGTCAGTCTCAGAGAGGGTCCGGAGAGAGGGTGTTGAGAGGTAGTCAGGTGTAGGAAGTGCTGCCGAGAGGACCTGCTGCTACAGATGTGAACCCTGTTCTTTGCCATTATCCCTTCAAAGGGCCTGTTCTCTAGAAACCATAGCTTTCCTGCAAGGGCTTGTTGCTAAGGATATTTTTCTCCAATTTTAGGTATGGGAAGCACCAGTTCTCTTTATTGTCTTCCTATGTTATGTCCACTAGAGGTATTTAGCTCATGTAATGCACAGCCTATGCACAGACAATATGTCACCAGAGTGTCCTTGCAACTTTTTTTTAGCCAGAGTTTATTGTGAATGGAGAGAATGTGATTTGTATGTGAAGAAACTGAACTCTACCGTAAAAATTAACTTTATTTAAGACAGAGGTTGTCATTGTCTTTTAATAGGAGGAAAGACTTTTACCATCCTAAGTGTAACCTTGATGTATCTAGTTAACATCACACTGGGAGTCAAGCCATTCAACCCTATGGGTTGAACAGCTTTACATTGTGACAGGACAAGTTGCAAGGGAAGATAACCTGAGTAAAGTACACCTGTATTCTTACACACTTAAACCTTCAAAGTTGGGACACTATTCCAGTGTTGATGGTCAGTCTGGAGCAGTAGCAAGTCACAGTGGCAGGTAACAGCGTCCCTGCTGGGTGGGAGGACATGTGCACGTTGTGTCCCCCACCTCATGGCGGGGTTCTTATTTTGGGAGCTTCTGCGGCACAGGGTCTACCTAGGCCTTGCAAGGCCTTGCAAGAAGTGCAAAGCAGTGGCTTCCTGCAATGTATTATATGGCAATATGAATTCATTATAAAATTAGTCTAGAGATTCATGTGCTAAGTTTCACGAAAGGGATAAAAGAGACTGATGAGACATGAAGTAGGCACCGCAGCCCCATTCTGTAACATTTCAATCACCTAGGAAGAGAGTGGGAAACAGAGTGTGCAGTGTAATAAAATGGCTGTTGGTTTCTGACCTGAGCTTTGGGGGTGAGCTCTCTGTCTCAAGTGGGCAATGGCCCCGTCTACCCACCCATAGCCTGAAATTTTATGGGCCAATTTTCTAGCAAAAATATTAGAGTTTACGTGCCAATAAGTTGTACATTTATAGAGATCAAAAACCTGTCCAACCTAATCAATATCTCAGTGAGTATTAAAATATACCTGAGAGATACAGTTAGGTCCATATACAGTATATTTGGACACAGGCACAATTTTCATACTTTTGGCTCTGTATGCCACCAGAATAAAATTAAAATGAAACAATCCAAATTAATTTCTAAGTACAGACTTTCAGCCTTAATTCAAGGGGTCGAACATAAATATCAAGTACAAATTTTAGGAACTGCAACCATTTTAATACACAGTCCCCCTTTTTCAGGGGCTCAAATGTAATTGGACAAACAAATATAATCATAAATAAAATGTTCATTTTTAATATTTTGTTGAGAATCCTTTAGTGCCAGTGACTGCCTGAAGTCAAGAACCCATGGACATGACCAAAGACAGGGTTTCCTCCATTCTGATGCTTTGCCAGGCTCTAACTGCAGCTGGCTTCAATTGTTCTTTGTTCGTGGGTTTTTCTGCCTTTAGTTTTGCCTTCAGCAAGTGAAATGCATGCTCAATTGGGTTAAGATCAGGTGATTGACTTGGCAATTGCAGAATATTCCACTTCTTTTCCTTCAAAAGTTCCTGGGTTGTGTAGCATCCTCTACCATAGGTAGGTGCTTAGTGTGAGGTTTTTGTGTAGGTAAGGTAAATCTAGTCAGGCCTGACTTAAATGTAGGCCTGATTGTTCTGATTCTGGGCAGGGGAGTGGCCCAGGGAGAGTTGGAGACTGCAGGAAGAAACTCCCCTCAGTTACTCCTCCCCTTTTCTTCAGAAAGTTCTGAAAAAGGTGATGGGAAGAGGAGGTATGGCTTTCTGAGGTATGTTGAGGAGCCCTGACCAATCCCCAGTCTGGATTGGCAGGGGGCAGGCCTAAGGGGGAGGAGAGTTCGGGTGGAAGTTGGAGAATGGAGGCGTAGTGCTGAGGCTGTCGGTGGGCCTTGAGGGAGTCCCCGGTCTGGGGGGGTGACCTCTGCACGGGGCTCGGGTGCATCCAGGAGGAGTGAGATCCTGGCAAAGGGGCACAAGGTGGAGCAGGAGGAGAGTACTACCAGCAGGGTCTCCAGGAGGAGTCCACCAGGTGTCGGTGAATGACACAGCCCAGGGAAGTGGAGATGCACTCTGCAACAGATTAGGAGAGAGACAGTCTGGAAGAGGTGCAGAAAGAGGCTGGGGCTTTGGTGTCACTGAGCAGTGTGCAGGTGCTTGCAGTCAGGAAGACTGTGGAGATCTGGAAGAAGATGGGCTGGGAGCAGTAGTCAATCAGGCCAAGTAGCACATTCTACAAACTTTCTCTACACTATAGGGGCCCACGGTCCTTTGCCTGCAAAAGGCGGTTACTAGGCTCTGGTCAAAGCCAGATCAGTCCTCACCATGTGCTACTAGGCCAGAAGCAAGTGTTGTGCAAGAGAGAGGAACAAGGAGAGGCAAGTGTTGTGCAGGAGAGAGGAACAAGGAGAAGCAAGTGTTGTGCTGGAGGAAGAAGGAGAGTGTCTACACTGAGTGTATATAGAGCTCTCGTGTAAAGAACTGTTGATCTCTGGGCATCCCATAATCATCCCTTACCCTATCCAAGTTGAATTCCCTAATAAAACAAAAAAAACAAGAGCCAGCCTGTTTCCTGACTCCGGATGCAAGCAAAGAGTGTGATTGAGGGTAGTGTAAGCAGGTGAACCACAACTTTCAGCCACCCCTAATGGGGACATTGGCTACAGTTGCTTTTGCAGGGTGTTTTGGATCATTGCTAGTGTTGAGCGAACCTGGACTGTAACGTACCGAACTTTCGGGTGTCCGGGAACCGGACCCGAACACGGACATTTCAAAAAACGTTCGGGTTCGGGTCCGGGGTTCTGGTATTTTACTCCACGTGTTGAGAAGCTGCAGGGCAGCCAATCAACAAGCGTTTCACTGGTTTGCCCTTCGAATCCATCACAACCATGCCTACTAATGGCATGGCTGTGATTGGCCAGTGCATCATGTGACCCAGCCTCTATATAAGCTGGAGTCACTTGATGCTGCAGTCACATGCTCTTGGGTTAGCTGTAGGGAGAGGGAGCTGACGGCGTCAGGGAGAGATTAGAGACATTTTAACAACATCTGATCCTGCATCCTGAGATAGATTACTACTGCTGTGCTGTTGCTCTGAGGACAGATAGCAGAAATTTGAGATTTCACATACCGCTGCTTTGAGTTGCAGATCAAACTCTGCATAAAACAACGATCGCTACGATCGTGCACAACGATCAGATTGTTGGACTAATTTGAGATTTCAAATACCGCTGCTTTGAGTTGCAGATCAAACTCTGCATAAAACAACGATCGCTACGATCGTGCTCAACGATCAGATTGTTGGAGGAGATTCGTCGTCATAAACTTTAGAGTTTAAGGAGGTTGTTAGACTAGCAACTCGTGCTAGCATCG